>JAWQRP010003129.1:0-13975 GCA_033557875.1 Quadriops clusia | reverse complement strand
CTCTTAAAGTGACTTTTTGTAGCTCGTCGCTTTTTTACTGCCTCGTTATCGCTCGGCAGCAAAACACGACTCGCTACAAAAAGTGTCACTTTAACTCCTTATAAAATAATATACTATTGTTGACAGTTTGCCCCGGCGGAAGGAATTCATAGTGCACCACACCACGATAATCAAAGAAAACTGTCAACATGACCTTGATTTTCGATCGACTTTGCCGTGGTCTTTTCGGTCTTGCTTCACCTTTTGCACGATATTTGCTGGATTGGTCGGTGGTCGTATGCGTAAATTGAAGTCTCGTCTCCAGTAATGATGCATTTCAAGTGGTCCTGATAGTCAGACAGCAAAGTTTCACACACATCAACGCGACGCGTTTTTTCCAAAAAATGGAGCGATTTTGGCACCAATCGAGACTTGACGCGTTTGAGACACACAACATCCTTCAAAATAGTTTGGGCTGAGCCAAATGATATTCTAACATTATCAGCGAGGTCTCTAATTGTCAATCGACGATTTTCAAGCACAAAATCTTTGATTTTTTGGGCGTGGCCCTCGTTGGTAGACATTGATGGCCGTCCAGAGCGCGGTTCGTCTTCAACGCGTTCTCGGTCCGCTTTGAACTCGTTGTACCACTTATAAACGTTTTTTTGTGCCATAGTTTGATCACCAAAGGCCTTCCGTAACATTTTCAACGTGTCCGCACAAGAATATTCGTTCCGCAAACAAAATATGTTGCAAGTTCTTTGCTCAACAAAATCACCTATTGTAAAAATCGAAAAATTCACTTTTGGTTGTTTACAAAAACACGTGTAACTCTGAGATAATTAAACCTTTTGACAAACAGACGCTTGGCAAATGTTATAGACAGTCCTAACAAACCTAGAAAAAAAATTACCTGCCTTCCTAATGCCCGGGAGTTTTAAATGACAATTTCACCTTACTTTTTGATCACAGTAGTATAACTTGGTTGTTATGAAAGGTACAGGATTGTTCAAATAAGAAAAGTGTTGAGCACTTAATTTGGAACCGTTTGTATGTATATTTTTCTTTTAAAGTATACACACAATTCTCTCATTTTAATAGAAATTGTTCGTTTTATTATTGATCGGTGTTCTGTTTACAAACCAAACACACTCAAAGATTTTAAACGTGTAAATTTTCAATTTTTCGCACTACCTACTTGTCAGATTTTTGTTGTTGCCGAAGTTTATCCTCTAGATTTTCAATAGCGCGGAAAAGTCTGCGACGGTGGCGGTATTGGTGGTAAGTTAGAAAATTTATAATTGATGAAGGCGCGAGGACGAAAACTTCGTCGCCCGACAATCTGGAAATAGTTTACTTTTATTTCGCGCGCTGTTTGTTGAAAATTTATAGTGAGCAAGTGTGAAAAGTAATATCCATAACAATATCGATATATTATTTTTACGGCGGCCGTGCAGGAGTATTTCCCACGAACTCGCACAATGGAATTCCGGGCAAAATATGAAATCAAGCAGTGCACTTGAATGTTAACTTGAATGTTTAGTACGTACTCTGGAAATGGGACAAATTTGACATTATTTCGCTGGCAGGACGAATGATTTAGAAAATGGAACCGAAATAGGTTTTTTGTGGTTTACGAGGTATTTCATTGCGATTTTCATTTAAAAATAATAAAATGTTTGCAAGGTAGAAGTTACAAGCACAGAGAAGTATTTTACAAGTGGTGCATTTTACACAAACTTCATCATCACTTTGTAAAACATCCCAACTATTTCCTTTCATCCTAGAACACACGGATTCGAGTGCTCGATCTCAAATTAAAGTGAGTCACACTTATATTGAAGTGAGTTATCTTTGAATGAGTGGGATATATTGGAGAGCAAGAGAGATGTGGGAGATTGGTATGCTAGAGCAAGAGAGATATATTGGTAGGAAAGGGGAATATTAGAGAGAGACCGGCATACAGACCCCGCTCACTGAGTGCGAGTACGAACTCATTAATATCGGCAAGTCTCCCTAATTATGTGCGTGTTAATTGAGCTTGAACCGGGAAAGTGAGGCGACGGATTCGGATGTGCGAAAATGATCCCCCTATCCCGGATAATTACTCGTGTATCCTTCCACTTTCTCGCAATATAAATTTTATTATTGGCAAATGTTGACATGAATCGTGCACTTTTACTGTTTCGGGAAATTCGATCAGTCGAACGAGTTAAAGGTTGAACTTTTATTGTTTACCGTCGCTCGCTCGTTAAAGTTAGGATTTTGGCGGGTTATTTTCGAGCGGTTTAATTGTTTCGTTAGAGCTGTCCCCTAGGATCTCAGTCCTGCTGGCCTCGGTCTAAGCTAGGAGCAAAGCATCGATTTTTCGCTCCTGGCATTTGATTATGGAATCCGAAGTTCTGTGTACAGAAAGCTGCTCCAATATCCCCGTGTTGTGGTCAAGGGTAGTCGACATAGAAACCCAGCTCATTCATTAGTCTGCCGCAAAGCAGGACAGTCAGCGTCCTAAATTACATTAACGCTACAAATTGTTTCATCAGAAATGCCATTTCGGGAGATAACTGTATTATTACAAACTGCAGCTCCCACTTTGTTTATACTGCCTGTAGCTAGCACCTGAATTATTATGACGGTAGGTATAGTTGGCTCTTCATATTATAATGGTGACAAATTATAAGTTAATTATGTGTATTAAGTTGAAACAATTGATAAACTGATTAGCTGAAAATTAAAACAAAACTGATGAATATTTATACCACTAATTAATGATTATTATCATATTATGAATGAAAAATAGCAATGACATTGACTGAGCAATAGATTGAAATAAAAGTTATCACAATGGGAAGGGTTCGTTTAAAATTTGATGAGTATACAATACGGTGATTAAAGAATATTTTCTTGCAATATTATTAGTTACCCAGTACATGGAGAACGAAATTAATTAAGCGTCTGACCTACCGGTCTTTGTTATTGATATAATAGGTGGCCTATGATGCGTTGGCTTCTAATAATTTCATGTTCCAAGGTACAGATTAGTGAAAATTCACCACAGGCTCATATAATGACCCTCCTCAAAGCCAGGATAATTATCTCGCTCATCAAGAGTGTTGTTAATGGAGAGATACCATCTGTACCTAGATTGCTTCGTCGCTGCAATGTAAATTAACTTTATAACATGGGGCAAAGTTTAGACAAACATTGCTCAATTGGCGGAGGCGCGTCGGCCGAACTTGAACATACCCACTACAAACAATTAATTAAGTAATTTCTATTTACAGAGTTGCTTGAACGTTCGGAACAAAAATGAATTGGTGTAAGAGGATCTTGTAGCAACACTGCTTCGATTTATGCTCCTAATCAGTACGGCTCCTGTGCTAACAACAAGTAAGTGTATTACATGAAATATTAAAAAAGTCTCTATCAATTAGTTGGAGAAGTTTTAAAGCCCTCGTGAAAGGTAATCAATTTCGTTCGGAGGAATATTGGAAAGCTGCGGCGCTGAGAAATGCGAGTTCGGAACTCAAGAGTAAACGATCGCCTTTTACGTAGCAAACATTAATGAGGAGCGCAAGGATTGCTTTTGTTCGCTCGTCACTTTTAAAACTCATATCATTTGCAATAAAGTGCATCGTGCATCTCCGAAAATGTCCTAAATGTCATAATATTTTTAGTTTTGCCAGGCTGTAGGTACTTACGTTTATAAAAAAAGTCGCCTCGTGATTTAAATGTTTCAGGAGATGACGAAGATATATTTGAAAAGTTTTCAACTTTATAATGAAATATACATTTATTTGTTGGTAATAATATTATGTAGTATATTTAACTAAACTTTGTAATAAATTTGAGTGAAATTTATGACTTTTATTTCAACGTTTCGCAGTGTTTTTTTTGGTAGGTATCAGTTAGCATTGATACTTATTTGTAGATTAAACTTAAAAACAAAAAGGAAATCTCGCGAACAGGAAGATAAATATGAGTGAAACGTTGAAATGCAAACAAATGCTAAATTTTCATGTTTTTAAAAACATAATTATCCGAAACACAAGCTTATAAAAATATTATTATAAAATTAATTCAACAGTGAAGCAAGGAAAAAAAATATTTAAATGTTATTGAGACGAACAAATAACTGTTCAAAAATATATTTGTTTGAATGTAACAAAACACATTGTATTTATATTACCTTTTATTTTAAATTACATCAATGATTTGCAATTGAAATTTTGTGTTTGTGAAGATGGATGGATTAAACTTTTGAGCATTTCAGCTACTTAGTGTGTACATTTTTTAAACGATACGTCACTATAATTAATACTGCTTATTGTGATTAACTTTGAAGATTTATATTCATAGCTAAACCACAGATATTTAATTATCTGTGGTTAAACCAACATTGTTGTTAAGTTTTTCTCGTCTTTTTCTTATGAGCATTTCGTACCGTTTTTTAGTGAGTTCTACAAATAAAATTTTCCATAAGTGGGTACTTAGGTAGGTAGGTTTCAACTTACCACAGATAGACAACAGTAAAATGTAATTCTAACATAACGTACTGACTATGACCAATTTCTACAATATCTGTGTGTCCATAAACGTGTAGCTAGTTAGCAAGAGGATGATGCGACGGGGCACACATGGTGGCGAACTGTGCTGTGGGTGTCCAAGCGTGTGCAAGTATCGCCTCGAGGGATTGGAGGTCTGAACGTGCAGAGAATCTCCATTCCGGTTTCTAACACAGAATGGGCGATGGGGATCGCAGACCGCATAGCGTTACAATGAGCTTTGATCTATCTATCTGCATGCTCACGTCGAACAAAGCTTGTTGATTACTGACACCCTATATATTCCCGAAGTTATTGTATAATGCCATTGTGTAAATAGTCCAACACCGCTGCTGGCGCGGCGAAATAGGCGCACATATCTCCAATTTCGCACTCGCTATAAATGTGTCCCCGCTGCAGAATTAATGGAATTATTTACAAGGCCAAAACTGCTATTAATTTAATAAAAAAAACCTAGCCCAGATAGCCACACCCTGGCCAAATTGCGTTCCAAATCTACTCCCTTATGCGGGAACAACGGCGGCCTACACGTGGCTAAACATTAAAGCATATTTTCTCAGTAAATATACACAAGGTAGAGGTGCCAGATTTTGGTGTTATAATAGCTCAGGTGACATTTGAATAATAATATTATCCTAAGAGAAGACGGTATTATACATGGTTCATTAAATGTTTCATCATTTAGATTTTTTGCTGTAGTTATACACGAGGGTTATGCATTTGTACCCAACTAGCTGGAAGCTAAAAGGTACATTGACGTCAGTCCTCAGGGCTGCCAACACCTTCCCAACCCTCGCCTCGCCCCTTCGTTAAATTGGTTAGTATTAGCGCTATGCGACATGCAACTCAATTAAAGTATTTCCAAATATTGTTTGTCGTAGCCATAAACGAAGCTAATTTAATGTGATTAAGTTAGTCCTCGCCTCGTTACGCAGATCCCGGCAATTCTCAGTTCTCTTGGTTACTCAGACTAACCACATAGCGTTTGTTTGTGCACAATTTACATAAAGGAACCGCACTCGCCTCTAATGTAACTTTACAAATGTTATATCTTAGTTGTGTAGAGTGCTTCTAACTTAAATATCACCTCGCAACGCCGCCGCCCCTCGCCGCCCCCCATCTCTAGCAACATCTTCAGCTACATCTTCTTTATGCAAAATGCAACCACTCCTCCAGCCACCAACACTCCCCAACCAACGTCAGCTTGATAATTTTCTAACGTATTGATGTGTCAATCTTCTCACTCCCTACGCTCGCACCACGCCGCGAATATTCCCGAGGGGGATGTAAGGTACAGGATGCACTCACTTCTACTCCCTACAAATTAATTTTCATCGAAAATATCAAGTTGCTGCATTCTCTGCAGGCGCTGCCGCCAAATTGGCCCCAGAGACCAAGCTGCACTTGTATAATTGGCGGAGGCGCACGAAAAATCTATCGTCTTTGTTGGCCTTTGAAGCACGAGTCAATTTTTAGAAAAGTAGCCTTCTTTTCCATCTCAAGTACTTTATTTTTTAGTAAAAATCATTTTAATATGTAAAATTAATATTTTAATTTGGCGACTTACTAGGCCTTTACAAAAAAGTACAACTTTTACATTTAAATAAATATAAAACAACATTAAGAGACACAGTCAAGAAGCAAGAACATTGTGCCTATGAATCCACAAATGCCTAGACTATACTCCTTAAATAAATACACAAAAAAACCTTGCCATACGTCCAATAGTTTCTTTTAGTTTTACTCCAACCTATGATATTTCAAGAATTTTATCTAAAATCATTCTTAAACTCACTAGTTATAAATCTCCAACGTCTATCCAAATCACTCAAAGATCCCCTTAGAGACACGACTTTAAACAATGATTGCCTTCTAGTCTCTTTAGATGAACCTATGCCATATAGGTACTTATAGTCCAACATGACACCATCTTAAACAAAAAAGAAGTTTTTCACTTTTTATAAATGGTTACAAAACAAGATTCCTTCTAATTCAATAGAGAATTATAGATAGAAATCTCTTTTTGCGCTTTAAATTTTCTCCATTTATAGCAAATTCATACAAGGTTACAGTAGAATATTAAGTTTTTCCTTAACAAGATAACACTAATAGAATAAGATTTTAGAGACATTAGATTGAATACATTCATTGTGTTTGGAGATGGAATAAAGCACAACTTTCTGACTTTTTGGCCAATCTCAGCAGTATAAAAATGAGCATTGAGTTCACCATGGAGTGACCGCCAGAAATATCCACAAACTTCCTCAATTTAACCATTCCCAGAAATGACAAGACATTTGAATTTAAAATATGTAGAAAACCTACAAGCTCTGATTTAGTCATACCTAGGGATTCCTTTCACCAAACAACCCTAAAATTTCTTACCAAGATGCAATAGGCTGTTAGGTAAATACTCTTATCTCTCAAAAAACAATTTAAACGTAGAAACAACTATCATCAAATCACTACAATTAACAACTTTGTAGTTGCATTGTTTTATATTTTTGCAATATTTCAATATGTTTAGAGATTAGATGATGCCCAAATAGATAGGCAATACGTAACTGAAGTTTTTTTTTTAAATTGACACAGAACTCATAATAAATATACTTAACTTTAATCATCCAGTTTATTAAATATAACAGAACGGTAATTACAAAATAACACCAAAAGGGTGTTCAGCGAACGCACTCGGTGTATTATTTTTGCACACATCAAACAGAATAACACTATAATATATGATATTAATACAAATTTATTAATAATATGTAAACCGGAAAATTGATATCGTTACATTTCAGCAACAATGGCCCAGACCAAATATGTTTGTGTTCCAGTTTGTATCGATGCTGAACCTGACAAATATTTACCTCGGATAAATTTTATAATTACGAGATCCCTCTAATTACGGGGGAATTATGCATTGCGTAACTATACAAAAAGATTACACGTGATCCTGAAGTTTGCATGACAAATTTAATGAACTCGCACAAACGGTAAATTTCAATTCCAATTTCGCATTATTACTGTAAACGCAAATAACCGGAGTTAAATTAGGTTTGCCATAGGAACGTCATAATTTCAATAGTGAACCAATAATTCTAATTTAGTCACCAATTTATTATATGTTATCTCCATTACGTAGAGAAACTAATTTTGATTGAAACAACTATTTCGGGCTCAGTTTGGATACTATAAATACAGATTATGAATATAAATCTCTAAAGCATTTCAAATACGCCTCTGTCGCATATCGCACTTACCCTAATTTAACACTATTTGTCATATAAAGTGCACTTTTCGCCCTTTTCAAATACGTAGGATTCTTTTTAACATGCTCTCTCTTCTAAAGTATGAGTAGTAAATGACCAAACAAAAAAGTCTCTTTTCGAGCGATATAAAGTTTTAAACTGGGAATTATGCATATAGTTCAACGGTAAATAAAACATTGTTGTGGAAGAGGAAGAGTTGGAATTCTGTAAAAGTTTTGCGTTAACTTTATTTATTCAAGACATGATGTGGTATTCAATGTAAGTCCAATCGATTGCACCTACGAAATACGCGAAAACATTTCTCAACATTATTCATAATTTATGATACGATCAAAAACATTTTTATTTCAGTTATAAGTATAAATGCTTAATAATTTCCAGCCATAATATTTTTCTAAGCACAGCGCACACTGCAAAGTTTTTCATGTTGTTTGTGACTCTTCATACTTTTTACATTCGCCTTTCTTACAGAAACTCCTGATAAGTATCACCCTACATCTGTTGACACAACTTCCTGCATCTATCGTGACACTTCTTCTAGTTTGATATCATTTCAGTTGGACGCCATAAAACTGGCTCTCAATTATTTGTAACCATTCAAACGTTTCGCCGGAAATTAAATTAATATCATTTTTAAAGTATGCCCACAGATAACTGCCTGTATAGAATAACGGAGTTTTGTGGGATCAAGTCAAGTGTTTGCTATAAAACGTGATACGTTTGTAACGTTACATGAAACCGAGACTTGTAACTTCATACTTTAGGTTTCAGAGTTCAGGCCAAATTTACTCTCTTGTCATGTTGCACACTTGACTTGCGTGTGTATATAAAGTGCAGCCGGAAAATATAATTTCCCAGTTACACGGATCACTTCAGAAATTTAAACACAACTATTTGTGCAATCTCGCAGTGGATGGAGCAGCACTATTTATATGCAGAAGGGCGTTCAGTTTGAGCTTTCGCGGCGGGAGGATCAATTCGGGATGCTTCCCGTGGAAAACCGCTCGCAATTACAAGACATTAAACTAACAGTCCTCTGCTATACCGTATAAAGTTGGGAAATATCTACAAATTCTTGTTACATTTAATGCGCCCATAAAACCGGAAGTAAAACATTTTCAATTTGTTCTCACTCAAAGTATCCCGGCGACCGTATTGAACGAATCTCTGAACTAGTTACATATTAAAGAGTTAAGCAAATAAGTTTTAAATTACTTTATCCGCGCGAACAGAAAAGAAAAGGAAAACGAAACACCGCGAAATCTGAAAATCTCATTTCAGATTTTATTGCCTATTATCCTAGAGGTAAAAGTTATCCTTGCGGTGCCAAAGAAAAATAGTGAAGTAAAGTCAAAAGGCAATAAGTAAATTCTGTGAGGAAAGTGTCCACACATTGCTCCTTTAGAAAATCAATTTATCATCAGGAGTGGCTTCCTGCTCTTGCGGCGGCTGCTGAGCAGTTTGACGAAACGCTTTTTTACCAAAATAATAAACTATTAAGGCGTACTTTATTTTGTAAATATATACAGCGGAGACACGTCTAGACTCGCCTAGTACAACGGCAAATAAAGAGGCAGCGGAGGGTGTCAGATCTTCATAAACGTCTAAAGATATGATTTATTATTCCGGTGGCTTTTTGGCAACGAGAAGATAATGGATATTTTTATTATGCTGACGGTTCCATTATGAAGTCACAATGCACGATATTTCAATCAATCATCCCCAAAGTTTGCAAATATTTTTACAGAAATGCCCTTCTCTTCTAATTACTCTTATTAACTTTGTTGGTGCTTCTTGTGTTTTTGTTGTGTTGTTTCCTCGTTGGACCATTTTTTATTTTGGTGATTTAATTTAACTTTAATCTTATGGTTTCTGGTGCAACAGTGCCAACACACGAATGCATTTTTAGAACCATCAAAAACATCCTATATGCAGCATTATCTAAATTAAATTATTTTAATTAATTTAACGAGCACGAAGACGTATGTACGCAGTACAATTTTATGTAATATCTTAATTAGCTATACACATCTAGTTTTAAGTTTTTTATATCGTATAAAAGTGCAGCTGGGGGGCAAAGAAAATGAAAATGCAAAAATGGAATCTCAAGGTTTACCTAATCCGGAGCAACTACATAATAAGTAGACGAGATAATAAATGTTTATCCAATACTCGGAAGAAATTTTATTAGGTTGTGTATACGCCTTTATTATCTGCATGGAGATGCTAATGTAATTGTGGAGTAGCTCAAAGCTGCATTCTGTCGGTAGCCTGATTCATAATAAATAATGAAGCGGGCTGATCTGGAGCGGGAATATTAAATTTTCCGGGAAATATTTTCCCAGCAGCTTTAATGAGATTTCTTTGTATTTAATATAAATCTGTTTTAAAATAATACAAGTCGAGTTATTAAGTAATTCACTTATAAATTATAGCGTGTCTCGAGACATTTGCTAATTTCGTTTGCCGTAGGTCTGCTGCTACAGAAACTTCTGGAGGAGAATCCAATCTTTCCACTTAAGATGTCCTTGTTATTGTTATCAGTAATGAGAAAACGAAATTGTTGCAATGTATGGTGGCCATAATTTCAAAATGCATAGTGATAAAAAATCTGTTGAAGTGTGACTGACTGTTATACACCAGCCTCGGCAGGTTGAAAACTCTCTAAAGCTGTAAAAGTGAAAATTTTCCGGGGAATCGGCGATGAAGATACATGGGAGAAAATATTCGGGGGAACGAAATTATCCCGTAAGTTTTTCGGAAGTAGTTAGAGCAGATAAAGTTGCTGTAAACTTTTATCCTTCGTACACATGATTCAGCGACTTTCCTTTGGTATCGATTGCCTTTTGACTGCCGAATTCATCGTGTGTGTGCTGAATAACTAAGGAGCTATTCAAATTTGTGGTCTACCAATGCCTATTTTTAAAGAAAGAATAAACAGATACAAATTGGTTTATAATAATTCAAAGTATTGGCGATTTCTTTTTATTTCACATGAAGTTCGATAAAAGTGAATTATTACGGAGGTTTAATTACTTCTGGGTTAATCTTTGTTGATAAGTTGGGATAAAATTGCGATGTCTTTGAGATTTAAATTTCAGTTAAGTATTTGGTCTGGGACTGCTGATTTATGTGTATAAGAACCAGTGGATGATATAATGCACCATTACGCCCGTTTTCATAAAACCAAACCAAAAAACTGGGAATCTAAGCGAAGGAAAAAATAAAGGCGCATTACAGCGCTTAAAAACCACTTTGTGTTATTTAATGGGTGGAATTTTCCTTAACTGAATGGCAAGCGTCTCCTCAGAAAACATTAACTGCTGCTACATTCCGGAGTATTCCGGAGCAGAGCATGGCTGCCCTGATGTAAAAACTCTCGTTCTCAATTTGTTTCTCGCCGACTGAGACTCCAGGCTGGCGCATAAAAAATGTCCAATTACTGGCAATCCATCAGAATGCTCAATACGTAATTTAATCTGAATTTTCCTTTCGTCGTACTCTGATTGATAAGTGTGTTCTCCCGGAGGATCCGTCACTCCGGGCCTCGCTTAGGGCTGACTTGCTAATTCACCGGCGGGCAACTCAATAACGAGCTTTCACGGAGACAAAGTCAACTACCCTCTCCGTAGTCCGGAACTTTCCACTAATTACAGTTGTAATTCATCTTGTACTTGGTGCTCTAACGCGAAACTTGAATCTGGTTATACTACCTACCGCTCATGCTCATGCTCGTGATCATGTAAATGGAGTATTGCTTCTAATATTGTCTGCTTCCTGCCTCCAAAATCTATAGAGGTAAAGTACTAGATAGCTAGGTACGTAACTAGGACACAGGAAATACTGATGGTCTCCTAGTTTTGATAATTATAGCTTTAGTAGTTAAACTACTCAATCAAGTTTGATGTACCTAGATACCATGTACAGCTAGCTCATTGTTAGTGTAAACTCTTTGAATTTCGTGTACATGTATATGTAACATTTGTTTACAACTGGCACATGTAATTAAAATTTTCTAAAGAAATGCAATTCCATCTGGTAGAATAATTGAGTCCCTAACAAACTCTTTTGTTCAGTCACAAATGAGGCAGCTTTAACAAAGCAAATAATTATATGTATAAACTCATATACATAACATACATTGTAATAACTAATAATTTCTTCTTCTTCCACCACTTAAACGAATCACAAAATAAGCAAATATAATCTAGATTCTCGAATTCACAATTTTTTTTTGGAATTTCACGATTTTTTTACAATTAAAGGGAATGAAAAGGAAATACCAGAGTAATAAAAATAAAATCGAGCAGGAAATTTATTTATTATTACTTCTTTTGTCAAACTTTCTCTATTTCGACAGACTTATATGTATGCCTTGGCGCAATAATTTTTATGGTCATATTGCATGTAAAATCCTAATAAATATTATTGGATTGGTACAAGGATCTTTTTTCTTGAAAATTAGTGTGTGTTCCATTTGAAATTGTAATCTTGTCATATGACCGGAAACTGACGTTCCGAATAAAAATCTATTACAGGAAACAAAGCATCATTAATAGTTGCACGAATCACATAAATCAAGTTTTCATAACATAAAGTGTTCTGGACATACCGCCTGGTCAAATTGTCGAGGGATAAAGTGAATGAGTTAAGATCAAGATAAAAGTATTGAGAATAAAATGGAAGAGTACGCTTTTTCAAAATTTGATATATCAGATATTTACCAACTGCTGCCGTACAATTAGGCAATTTGGTTTAACATTTTATTAATTAACAGAAGGCACATATAAAGAGAAGACAAGTTACTCTGATATAAACTGATTTATTTTTGTCGTAATAATTGTTAAAATCTCAAAGTATTAATTACCCAGCAAATCAGTTTGTGGGTTTTATGCGACACTAATACCTTTAAAATATTTCTCGTACCACATTTTGTTCGTTCTTATGCCACTTTATTTCTAGGAAAATTAAGTCTTATCATAGTTATTTCACTTAAATAATTAGGAATTGACTGACATTGAATAGTGCAGGTTCGTTTCACTGGACGTAAGAAAATATTTTTGTTATCTAAGAACTGTTAAATGTCTACTTGCTTCTTTACGTAGTGGGAAATCAAACATAAATAGTTCAATTGAGTATGTACCTCCATTATGTGCGTCCTGTAAATTTTACAAATCAGCGTAACTCAAGGTACAAACTTTTGATATCAAGAAGATAATAATGAAGTAACTCTTTTGCAGGTCAAACCAATAATGTGTGGACTAATGGTCTTCTCAATAGTATTTCAGAATCGTTTTCAATAGAACACTGCCAGAATCCTCCTAGCAATATTTCCAGCACAAACATTCCTACAACTGTTAAATTCTACTTTTCTGATTCTAGTCCTCATAGTATAGTGCCTTTAGCAGACTCAAATATAAATATTGTCAGCCTATCAAAATCTACGATCTTTTTAAATAATGGGTCCCTGGACCCTTGGAATATGGCGGGTTTTATGGTGCTGAAGGACAATTATGTGAATTGCAAGGATTATCAGGTTATTAACGTTGATTGGGATCTCTTGTCGATAAATCTGGATTTTCAGGCCTCAACATGAGAATAGTTGGTCAGGCAATCGCAAACTTCATAGTGAACGTTTTGAAAATGTCTCCGGAAAACTGCATTTGCGGTGATTTGTCCCTAGGAGCGCAAATTTGCGCATTTAATACGTCCAAAAGTTATTACCAAACAGGAAATTCAACAGAATCATTGGAATGGAACCTGTTTTCGCCAACGCTACCGCCAAAAATCGGTTAATAAGCAGCGATGCTTGGAATATAACAATTCTTCACATCTCTGCAGATCCATTAGATTATCCCAAACCTTTTGGAACTGTGGACTTTTGGATTAATGGTGGCCGCAATCAACCCTGTTGTCCATTTTGCACGTACGATCACGTTGGGTTTGCTAATGTTTTTGACTTGATTGGAACCGTCACTGTTATGCTTAGTAAGTACCAAACTTTTATTAGCGAATATTATTGTTCATTATTGAATAACTAGTTAATGCCCGTGAAAAATCACGGGCACCCATGTACACATATATTTATTACCATGTACACATATATTTATTGCCATGTACACGTATACTTATTGCCATGTGCACATATACACCTGACCA
>JAWQRP010003128.1:0-13978 GCA_033557875.1 Quadriops clusia | reverse complement strand
AACAAAACACTACTAGCGTTTTTTGGAGCTCTTTAGGTGCTGAGTAAATCCTGCAAGTTTTATTGTTCTAAGTTTGTTAATAACGCTGTAATTTAAGTGGGCCGCCTTAGCTGGACCACCCTGTATACATTCAAAATAAGCATTTATAAAAATAATTGAAAAAACATTAGGAATATCATAAAGAAATACAAAAGAATAAATTACTAGTTATAATAGAGAATTAGGTACAAAAATTTGACAGACCCATACAAAGGAGTGTATCATAATGCATGTGTGTCATTTGGGTTCCCTACCTTCAGAACTATCTTAAATTTTAACTTTTTTTTTAGGCCCCAAAGGTATCCACCGCAAGTGTACCCCACACAGTTTCCTTTGGTGGCCCCTAGCAGCCCAGGGCCTCACAGTCCGGCGTCTCCAGGGCCCCATGCAACCCACCAAGAACCTAACAGCCCCCGGCTGCCTTCAACTCCTCCCCCGTTGCCTCCTAGGAGACCCCCGAAGAAGGGAGAACGAGATAGCCCGGAGATTAGTTCCCCGCAGCAGATCAAGCAGGCCCCCGATGCTCCATTGCTGCCCCCCCGAGACTGCTCGCCTCCCCCTCTGCCCCCGAGGAGGGACCCGGGCTCTTCTCCGAATGCGTTCCACTCCCATTCCCACAGTTTGCCCTCAACGGGTAACAACTTCGTGCCGGTCACACCTCCCCGACTGAACCCTACCCACACGTCTTCGCTGCACATGAGACGGCACTCGAACCTGCAGCACCAGCAGCATTTGCCTTCGCGGTCCATGTCCCACACAAATGGGGGGACTAGGTAAGCATTTATGTTTTTTTTCTTCTTTTTTGTATAATTTAAAATTTTGTTGAAGATTTTATTTTGTCCTTAAATTTATTATTTTATTTTAGAATTGAAATTTCTAATTTATTTTTAATTAGCTTTTTTTTGAAATTTTGATTTTGGTCAGAAGAAATGTTGGTAAATTAAAGGAGAAAAATTTGTACTATTCTTAACATACAAAATTAAGTACATAAAATTTAATTTAAAGGTTGCATTAATAAATTTATCAAGAATAGTACGAATTTTTCTCCTTTAATTTACCAAGAGATTTTTTTTATGTACTTAATACAACACAATTTAATTATTCCTATCTGTTACTGTCTTTACATTAATGTAAATAACTATAATATTTATTTGTAGAATTTTTATAAATTTAAAATATTGTTTTAATCCCTCCAACTTTCAGCATACCCCTGCAGCCCCCCAGCATTTCCCCGAGGTTCGTGAACGACACGAGTTCGGGCCAAACCACGCCCAAATTGCCCCCCAAACCGGCCATCCGATCAGCAGGGCCCACCACGACCGGTACCATGTTCCAATACCCGAGCACAACAAATTCGTAAAATGTGAAAACGAAAGGAAGGATAAACTATGGAATTATTACATGTACTAAAGATACTGACTCCACCGCCGTACTTCCTTAATTAATTAATAATATGTATTAATTAATAAGATTGATACAGAAAAATATACCGATAAGTATGCATGATTAAAATAATGGATAGTAAAATAATGAAAAATTTATGATTTGAAGGACGATGTAAAGGGAACGAAACTTACCAAAAGCGTCACTGGCGAGGTTCCGTTAAACGTCGTTCCATTCACTGCAGGAACAGAAAGAAACGTATTAATACAAAGGTAAATTCCAAATTTCGTTCTTAGGCTGTTGATTTTGGTGTAAATTTGTCTCATATATTATAGTAAGGGATATATAAATTTTGTTATGTAATATCCGTTATATGTACCAAATATTTAATCAACTATTCCATTGATTCCTATCGTAGAGATATTATAAATAAAATATTGTATTGTTTTCCTTTTGTGGAGCAGGCTAAGGGAACGGTTTTCGACAAAATTTCAAAGTTTATAAATGTTATTACGTATTACCATTATAAATTATTTTCATTACGAATTATTTTCTTTAAGAATTATTTTCTTTATTAATTTTGTCCTTTAATAATTATTTTCTCTAAGGCTTATGTTCTTTATGAATTTTTTTATAAATCATTTTCTTTATTAATTTTTTTATATCAATTATTTTCTAGACTTGATTTTCATTATGAATTATTTTCATTTTGAATTATTGTTAACAATATTACTTAAACCCACCTACCAAAGCCCACGATTTTTTCTTCATTGTTGATTATTGGATTAATTATAAAGCTACAATATAATTGAATAAATAAATTATAAAAAATATATATACACATATAAAACATTTGTTAGTACATTGAAAAACTTTGTTAGAATTTAAAAAATTTAGTGCGTTAAATAATTTGTTAGAACAATAAAAATTTTACTACATTAAAAAAATTTGTTAATGCAAATTCATTAGGATATTTTAAAAGAAAAAAATTATAAACAGTTACTGCAACAATAATTTTTAGAGGAAAAGTTTATTTAATAACGATGAGAAGTGTTCAATTTTTTTTTAATTATGATGAAACAGATAATTAGAGGTGAAAGAGATAATAAGCGATGAGGGATAATAAGAGATGAAAAATAATCATCAGACCTTTGTAAATACATATATACCTATATTTAATAAACAAAAAAAGGAGAAACAAGTTGAAGGTAAAAAAGATGAGTCGTATTAATTAATTAATGTAAATATTGTATATTTCGTGTAATATGAAATGTATGAAATATAATAGTGTTGCCAAAATGTTTTATATGTTGACTTAAGGTTAAGATCAATAAATAAGTCGGCCGGACGGCGCCGAACCTTCGGCCTCGCCCGATCGGCGACTAAAGGAATTGTTAAATATAGCTGGTTTATTTTGATTTTTTGCTGCGAACAAACGCAGCCGTTTTACTGATATGATTTAAAAACTGTGATAGTAGTACGGACCATTATTTGTAAAAAAAAAAATCGATATATATTACTTTCAAATAAGTACAATAAATGTATCAATGTATCGAATGTGTTTTATTTACCATCTAATAAAAGAACCTATTCTTAATCCAAAAATTTATTAAAGAAATATTCTAAACATTTAGGAATGTATTTATCAATTAGAAGAGCATTATTATTCTTTTCTATTACTGTTCGTTTTTAAACTTTGTTTCGTGATCCAAAATAGAAATTTTTCGTTGGGCCCCCCATCGATACTTATTCGGAGCCCCTTCCTTCCGAATGATCCTATGACACGGGATTAAGTACGAAACTTTATTTTTAGCGATACAATTCGCAACAGCTCTGATAGCCTTCGGGTTGCCAATGGCGCTGGCGATGTCCGAATAGCTTGCCGTTTCTCCGACGTCGATTTTAGCTAGCTGTTTCCACACGGACACTTGAAAGTTGGTTCCTCGTAGCAAGATCGATATAACCTTGATCCTCGATGGATTACCTTCGCTCTTCTCAGAATTTGGAAGAAAGATGCTGTCGACAAACGGTTTGACTACTTCGTTGTTCTCTGTGAGGCTGCAATTTGGCCAATCGGATTCAAGACCCGCGATCGATTTTTCTTTGTCTACCTTGTTGTCATCACAGAAGGCCAGGAAGCAAATCTGCTGATCGTGGAGACCAATCAAGCATTTGCCAAAAGCTGAATCTCCAAAGCCATACGTGATTTCAAAAGATTTCATCACTTTGAATTCCTCTTGGGTTAGAGTGTTGATTTTCAAATTAAGGTCCATTTTCGTTGATTTGTATTTTGTTGATTTTAA
Organism: Quadriops clusia; assembly: GCA_033557875.1. Lineage (NCBI taxonomy): Eukaryota > Metazoa > Arthropoda > Insecta > Coleoptera > Hydrophilidae > Quadriops > Quadriops clusia. The sequence goes on along the minus strand of JAWQRP010003128.1, from coordinate 10,253 downwards.
CGTCGTTGATATTAATGTTGTTGATTTTACCGACGTTGATAATAATGTTGTTGATTTTAATATCGTTGATATTAAACTTGTCAATTTTAAAATCGTTGATTTTAACCTTGAATTGCACCATCCAGTATTCCAGTATTGAATCACATAAAAACTGTTCGTTTGTAATATTAAATTACTCGCCAATGCTTTTGTTAAACCAGTGGCGGAGTTTTGTTATTAGAAAAAAATTATGAATATATGCAATACATACCTACTCACCAGTAATTATTAATGTTAATAATACGCAATATTAATAATTATTTGTATTAATATATATTAATATTAATTAAAATTAATAAAAACGTTTATTGAATGACAATTAAAATTGATGCTAATGAGTAAAGGACGAGTCGCCTGGACTGACGTCACAGCCCACGTGTTTCCAGAATGCCCCGCGTCCTAACCTATAAATTTGACATTCCCTTCAAAATTGTCAGTCAGCTGTCAAACCTCTGTTGATTTCCTAAAATTCGACGTAATTGCCCACATTAAGGTGAGTTTTTAACCGCATTTAAGTCAACTTTAGGCGCAATCTTTAAAGTGGATTACTATTCTTCTTTCAATCTTACCTGTGCCCGATTGTTTTAAATCTTTATTGACTGACGGAATATTTTTAGGCCACCTGGATTGTCCTTTGTAACATTTGCATTTGTATTTGTTTTTATTTTTCAGATGCCGGTTCGTAACGAGAACTCGAAGCCCGAAATAGCGGGGGCGATCACCTATCCTCAGCCTTCGGAGACTTCGAGTGAGAACGAAGAGTTAACCTCGGAGAGTTCGAGCATGGAGCAACCTCGGCAGCCGACAAGCCTCCAGGGTCTGCTACGGTTCGCTATGGACGCACAGGAGGCTGAGGGTGCCTCCGCAGAGACGCACAATTTGTCCCTGGATGAGGAGGTTTGTTTTTGCTTTATTCGAATTATATTATCTCACGGTAATTGTTGAATACCAATGAACATCTATTCGCAAAGTCGCAGTAAAAGTTGTAATTTTATTCTGATATCTAATTGTTTTCCGGCATCTAGATTTTTGGCTCAGATTTTCATTTTTGATATGAAAATAAATCTATTGATGACCCAGGTCAAGTTATTTAGAATGATTACAACAATAAAATTATATGTCCTTGACAAATTCTTATATTTAGCTGTTAATCTTAGAAGCCATCAATTTTACAAATCATACACTAGAAGTACTATTTGAAAGGTTTTAAGAAATAGATTTAATGAAAAAAAATTGAAAATGTTGAGGTACTCGGTAAAATTATTAGTTATTGATTATGAATATTTAGTAATTTATTATTATTCGAATAAGAGCCTCACATTTAAGATAGAGCCTTTCTCGTTTTTCTTTGCCTTTATAGGTATAGATTCAACGATTTGCTATTAAACATGTAGCTTGCAGTAATATAGTAAACCATTGAAAATGAAAAACTGTAACTTTTTTTTTCACATATTACGGGTACATTATAATCAATATAAGATTTTCATTAATAAAAATTTTATTCAACAAAAAATCTCAATAGAAATGTATTGATAATAAATTATGTAGTGTAAGTATTTTTCCTTAACCTTGGGATTGTAGTTTCTCTTCACAACACAAAATGATACTAACTTTTCATAATAAAAAAAAAGGTTTATTCTCTAAGCATTTCGCCTCCTGCCTAGAAGCTTCTTCAGGAAAGTAAATAATTTATAAAAGTTCTACGTATTAATAAAATAATTAAACAATTCTCTTTAAACTTAAAAGCTAATCGTATATCTACATTTTGATAATGAATTTAGACTTGGTTGACTACATTTTGTCAAGATAAATTAATAATAATAATAATAATAAACAGTTTATTAGTACCATATTCACAAGAGTACAAAGTATTTAAAAAAAATATATATACATAACCACCATAAATACATGGCACTAAAAGGGGTCAATCTCAGTTGATTCAGATAGACCACCTGTTTCATCAGCTCACCCCCACTCGCAATTCCTGCACAATTTGACAATCAAGAAAATTAATTTAAAAAAAACAACAAAAAAAATCAATGACTACACCACAAGTCGAAACAGCCCAGAGCCCGCGCCCAACCCCATCCATCACTGACTGATACCAATGCAACCTACTCCATGAATGTCAGCTCACCTCTCAACAAAGCAGACCTGATCGCACCCTTGAATCCACCAACTGACATACATTTCAATTCACAAGGTATAGCATTATAATAAAAGTAGATGGAATATGAGAATGAATGTTTAAAAATTTGTAACTTATGTCTAGGAATATCGATAAAATCTTTTCTTCTTATATTAATGTTATGTACGTCAGTGCGATAACCTATCTTGCAGTGTAAATATTGTGAAGTTTTTGTTGTTAAAATATTATGATAAAAACAGTGAATGCAAAATTCGGCGGTCAGCTATGTGCATCCACCCAGCCCTCACCAGTGCATGAGAAATATGTTCCCTTCTTTTTATGCCAAACACAAACCATAAACAAGTATTTTGTATAAGTTGAATCCTTCTTTTATCGTTACCATCCAAACATGAATTATAAACGACGTCACAATAGTTAAAATTTGAAAGTATTAAAGCGTCACATAACATTTTTTTACTATTTTGATTTAATAGATACCTGTTTGAAAATAATAATTTAAGAGTTGAGTATGATTTTTGTAATTGTTTCGATATGTGACATTTAAATCGTAAATCTGAATCCAACCAAAGTTCCAAGTTTTTAACTGTATCTACAAGTGGAAGATCAATACCATTTATGGCGATCCGAAAGAGATGCCCAGCCTCCCCGCGAACATGACGATTTGAAAAAACCATTACGTTTGATTTATTTGGATTCAATTGCAAATTATATTTTAAAGATTGATAGTAAAGTTTGTTTAAATCAGAATTTATAATTTGAATATTTTGATGAAGGTCTCTAAATTTAAATGATTTATATACTTAAGTGTCATCTGCATATACGTGATAATGGCAGTGACCCAGACATTCATACAATTTCGATGTGTATACGGTAAACAATATTGGCCCGAGGATCGAACCCTGAGGCACACCTGAGAGAACCGGCGCACAGCCCGACAAAGCGCCGAATGCAGTCACCTTTTGCAATCGATTACTCAAATATTTCTGAAAAAATGATACAGCAATTTGACCAAGATAGACAGCAGTAATGAATGATGAATCGAATCAAACGCCTTAAAATAACCTAAGAGAATAAGCGCTGACAATTCTCCATTATCTAATGCTTGAAAAATGTCATTTGTAACACTCAAAAGTGCCGCAGGGCATCCGTGGCCCACCCTAAAACCCGACTGCGTGGGAGGCAAAACATCCCAATCGATCAGATGCTGTCGTAATTGCGTTGAAATTAATCTCTCACAGATCTTGGAAAGAAACGGCAGAATACTTATTGGTCGCAAATCTGATAATGTAGTAACGGATTCCACCTTTGGTATGGGTACAATATGAGACAGCTTCCAAGCATCCGGAAACTCACCACAAACCATACAATGATTTACTATATGTTGAATGTAGGGTAATATTAAGATCAACTTAGATGAAAGTAATTGTGTTATCAATAAAAATCAGTGGTCAACTGCCGAACCTATTGATAGTGCAATCATCATTTAAGTCTAAATTCATTATCAAAATGTAGATATAGGATCAAGACTTTTATAAATTTTTGAATTTCTGGAAGAAGCTTCTGACTAGATAGAATATAAAATACATACAGAATAAACCATTTTTTTTTTTTATTATAAAAAGTTAGTATCATTTTTTTTTGTTAAGAGGAACCTGTAATCCCGAGATTAGAAGAAAATAATTAGAAAAGAAATTTAAAGATAAAAGAAAAACATGCATGTTGTTCAATGTTAATTTTACTAGTTTAAGTCAACATCCTAAACTATCACCGCATCTTCATTTTGACGTTTTTGGTTACAGTTACGTGTATTTTGGCTTTATTCAGATCAGATGATGGTTAATTATTGTTGGACTCTTAAGAGAGACGTAATTCATTTTCCAAACTTAATATGGATAAGTTTTGTCTAAAAAATGTTAGCAATCTATTATTATAAGATCAGAATTTTAAACAATCATTTAAAATCCTGACCTGACTTAGATAAACGGATGTTATTTTCAATTATTATCAATTAGGTGAAAAAACCTAGATAATTATCAAGTAATCAATTTTTGTTACCTATGTTATTTAATTAACCCTGTAACATAAGCTACACCCTCATTTTTCTGAAACGGTTATGATTATTTTTAGAAACTCTAACGATGTAAACTATTCATCGAAACCCTCCACTCTAATGATTACATAAAAGAATTTGTCGAGAAGGTACATATTTGTTATTTTAACCAAGGAAAATGAATCGGTCCAAGGTCCAAATGGGTCAACCTTAAAGCCCGATTGATACGTTTTAATCTCGTTCTTTCTAGATTCAGTGCAAGCGCAGTGTCTCCGAGTTTGAACAAACCTTCACAACTTTACGGAGGAAAGTAGATCACCTCGTCAGGAGTGTGGACACTTTCAAAAAGCTCCATCGTCACAAAAGTCGGAAGAAAAAACTTGGTTACGAAAATTTTAAAGTTCTGTTGCAAAAGAGCTGTCATAAGAACAACGAGACGAATACTGAGGAGTGCAGTAGTGATGAATTTGATGATGAATCAACCGATAAAGAAACTAACATTGAGAGATTGAACATTAAAGAATTCTATAAAGAGTGCTCGTATAATAAAGGATCACGTAATAAAGGATCGCATAGTAAAAAATTGCATAATAAAGAATCGCATAATAAAGAATCGCATAATAAAAAATTGCATAATAAAGAATCACGTAATAACGAAACGAATAATGAAGGATCATATAGTAAAGAATTGTATAATAAAAAATTGTATAATAAAGAATCGCATAATAGAGGATCTTATAATAAGGGATGGTATAATAAAGAATCATTTAATAAAGAATTGCCTTATAAAGAGTCATACAATAGAGGATCATGTAATAAAGAATTTTGTAATAAAAGATTGTATGATATACAGTCAAAGGACAAACTATTGATTAATGAAGAAGTGACCGATGAAGACTATAAAAAGTCATACTATACAGAATCAGACAGAAAAGACTGGTATGATAAAAAAACGAACAGTGAAGGAATGAATGCTAAAGAATCAAATAATGACGAATCAAATAATGCAGAATCGAATAGTGAAAAACTGAATAATAAAGAGTCAAATAATGAAGAATTGAATAATAAAGATTTGAATACTAAAAAATTTAATAAAGCAGAAATGAACAGTGAAAAATTGAACAATGAAGAGTCAAATAATGAAGAATTGAACAACGGCAAATTCAATAAAGAAATATTTAGTAGAATAGCAAATACTATCGAAAAATTGAAACACAAACTACTTAATTACAAAACATTTTGTACGATGAAATATAATAACAAAGTATGTAGGAATAACAAATTGAATAATGATGAATGTAATAATGAAATATTTAATAATGAATTATTTGATAAAGAAAATTTTTGGAAACATCTATTAAATAATGAACTATTTAATAACGAAACCTTTGATAAAGAAACATTTTGTAAAGGCATACTGAATAGTGTAATACTTAATACTGAAACCTTTGATAAAGAATCATTTTGTAAAGATTTATTAAATAAGTTAATATTTAAGAATGAAACTTTTGACAAGGAAACTTTTTGGAAACAAATGTTAAATGAAATTTTTGATAGTGAAGTCTTCGATAAAGAAATATTCTGGAAAGATATATTAAATAGTGTATTACTTAATTACGAAACATTTGACAAGGAAACTTTTTGGAAGCAAATGTTTAACAAAATATTTAATAATGAAAACTTTGATAAAGAAACATTTTGTAAAGGTATATTAAACAGTATATTGTTTCATAAAGACACCTTTGATAAAGAAAGGTTTTGGAAAAGTATATTAAATAGTATATTTAATAATGAAACCTTTGACAAGGAGACTTTTTGGAAGCAAATGATTAATAAAATATTTAATAATCAAAGCTTTGATAAAGAAACATTTTGTAAAGGTATATTAAACAGTATATTGTTTCATAAAGACACCTTTGATAAAGAAACGTTTTGGAAAAGTTTATTAAATAGTATATTTAATAACGAAACCTTTGACAAGGAAACTTTTTGGAAACAAATGTTTCATGAAATATTTAATAGCGAAATGTTTGATAAAGAAACATTTTGGCATGAGGTACTAAATAATGAAACATTTATTGATGACAAAACAAATGAAACTTTTAATAGAACAGATATTAATAAGAAAGAAAATATTAATAATAATATTAATAACAAAGCAATCAATAATGAAATGTTTGATGAAGAAACATTTTGGAGCGATGTATTAAATAATGAACGATTTAATAATAAAACCGTTAACAATGAAGCATTTAGTAATGAACTGTTTATTAAAGAAATATTTTGGAATATTGCTTTAAATAAAGAAACATTTAGAAATAGAAGAAATAACAATGAAGGCTTTAATGAGGCAACATTTAATAAAGATTCATTCGATAAAGAAACGTTTTGGAAAGATGTATTAAACAATAAAACATTTAGTAATAAACAAGTTAATAATATAGCATTTGGTAATGATTTATTTAATACTAAGAAAATGAGTAGTGAAGGATCAAATGAAGAAGAATATGATTATGAAGGACCTAGTAAAGAGGAATTCAATAATGAAGTTTCAGATAATGAAGAATTAAATCTTGTAAAATTTGCTAATGACACATTTTATGGGGAAGAACGAAGCGATGAAATATTAAATAGTGAAGAATCAAGTGAAGAATATTTACATAGTGAAAAATTTAACAGTGAAGAATTATATAATGAAGAATTGAGTAATAAAGAATCAAACAATGAAAAATTAAACTATAAGAAAATAAATAATGAAGAGTCAAATAACGAAGAATCAAATAACGAAGAATCAAATAACGAAGAATCAAATAACGAAGAATCAAATAACGAAGTATCAAATAACAAAAAATCAAAAATTGAAAAACCAGATAATGGAAAGTTGAACAGTGAAAAATTAAGTAAAGATATATTAAATAATGGTATATCAAACAATTTGTATTTTGAACAATCTAATGAAGGAAACTTTATTAAGGACAGATCAAATGATGAAAAATCAACCAACTATGATACATCAAGCGAAGAAGATTCCTTTGAGATGAAGTGTGAAGACTTGGATAACATGTTTTTATATTTGAAGAAAACCCTCGCTGATATAGAAATGCTTCCAGAAAAATGTTTAAAAAGCAATATTGGAAAGGATTCAGGAAAAGGATTTAGTTCGGATACAAGTGGTGAAAAAAATTTCTTTAAAACACAAGTTGACGTAAATAATAATGGGTCAGAATCAAATAACGGCCCGATAAAAAGAATTAACAAGAAAAATGATGAACTAGATACAAAAAATAGTAGAGAATCAAATGTTAGTACAGAAACAAAATATAGCCCAAAAACAAAATCTAGTTCAAAATCAAAATATAGTTCAAAAACGAAATCTAGTTCAAAATCTAGCTCAAAAACAAAATCTAGCTCAAAAATAAAATCTAATTTAAAAACAAAATCAACCTCAAAAGCAAACTCTACCTCAAAAATAAAATCTATCACAAAAATGACATCTACCTCAGAAACAGAGTCTAGCCTAAAAACAAATTCGCCAACTAGAAACATTACTGCAGAACTAAAAACTAGCACAGAGACAAACATTAGTACAAAAACGAATTTCAGTAGAGAACCGCATTTCAACAAACAAATGAGCTTCAACAAACAAATGAGCTCCAACAAACAAATGAGCTTCAACAAAGTCAAAAATTTAACAGCAAGGAACAAGAAGGTAAGGAAACATATGAGCACAGAAGGAAGAGTCACAGCCATATCGGATATGCAACGAGACGTTTCGGCATTAAAGCTGAAGCTCCAGTCCCTGCAAGCCCTCATGCAAACGGAATTGGTCTCGATGGAGTCGCAGACGAGCCAGACGAACTGTAAGGTAGCCTTGAAGGCGTTCGACACGGAATTGGAGAATTACAAAAGCATTGAGAACCTTGTCTCAGAAACACTTGCGAGAGTCAACACGGATCTCGAAGACTCGACTACGCAAACGCACGAGCTTGAATTTTCGAATAAAGTCGTCCAAGTGAGGCTCAGCAGTAAAATTGATAACAGGAATAAGAGAAATCTCAAGAGGCGTCCCCATGAAGAAGGCAGATTACCCAATGTTATTACCGTTGATTACTATCGAAATATTTCTTGACTTACTTTTGCAAGTTACTTTTAAAAATTGCTTTTGTGATTGCTAGCGAATTGTAAGGATTGTTTCCTTTTCCTTGATTTCAGAGAAAAAAGTTCTTGGAAGATGCCCTCAAGTCGATGACGGTCGATGCCGTCGAAGTCCTACAGAAGCAGATCGAAATTCTGCAGAAAGCGGAAGAGGTTAAGTCGGACTCCGACTGTTCGGAATTCCTCGAAGCTTTCGACACCGTCCTAGACTACATAGACAACATCGACATCGCCAATGATTTCCATAAAATCGGGGGCTTCACGATCTTGCACCCTTGTTTAAAGTGCGAGAACCCGAAGGTTCGCGCCGGAGGTTGCAACATCCTCGCAGAGTTATGTCAGAACAATCCTTACTGCCAGAGGGTTGTCCTGGACAACTCGCTTATGCCGATCTTGCTCAAACTACTCGACACCGATGAGAATATGGAAGTTTGCGTCAAGGCGCTCTATGCGGTTAGCTGCATCATTCGGGAAAACACCGAAGGGTTTAACCAGTTTATTATGTACGGGGGATTGTCGGTGCTTTTGAAGACTTTGCAGAAGAACGAGGATAAGTTGAGGACGAAGACTACATTCCTGTTGGCCGCCCTGTGCAGGAGCCACACTGACTTGAAGAGTAATTGTTTTGTTTTTGTTCGTTTATTATTGGTATTTTTCTTTGTTAGTTTTACTTTTATGTATGTGGAATTTGTTTGTTATTTCAGGTAGGTTAGTTTTTTTGGAGTACGTTCCAGTGCTAGTGAAGTTGATAAAGGAAGAACGAATGCCGAGCCATGAGCATATTCTATCGTTGCTGGTTTTGTTGGTGGAGGAGAATTCGACGGCTTCGGTGGAATGCAGGAAGCCGGAACACGATTTCAAAGAGACTTTGTTGAATCATTTGCAGTTGGTTCGGAACAAAGATGAAGCTTTGGTATGGCTCTATTTAGATATTTTTTAAATTTAAATATGGTTTTAAGTGAAATATTTTTAAATTTAAATATATGGTTTTGAATTTAATTGATTGTAATTTTAACCGCTACAATTTTATTTTACATTCTGATTTTTAGGAAGAAGAGCAGTATTGCAGACGACTGTTGCGGCTCTTGTTCTCCAGCTTCAGTAACGGACTCTAGTGATGTTAATTTTCATACTATGTTGTATAATCGTTCAATGCAGTTTGATATTTATCCTTTATTTAAGTCTTACTATAAATAAGTTCCACATTGGAAAATAGGTTGTTTTCTATAACCGGATGGTTTTTACTTTTGTAGACGTTCCCAAGTTGTATATAATTATGTAAATACATAATTATGTATATGCATAATTACGTAATTATGTAATGATAAGATATTTGATAATATAAAATTGTGAGATGTATAATCATAACTGTTTCGTTCCATATTTATGTACGCACTGCATATGTGTTAATAAAGAGGTATATATTTTACTTATTGTTGTTAGTGGAAATACTTTCGATCAACCCTTTTTGACTAAATTTACAAAAAATTAAATGCTTGTATACAATGCAGAGTTGTCATGGAAACGCTACAAGCGTGTGTAACTGGCGTACGTTTGGTTGCCTAAATACAAGCAACACGCGAGATTAGGCGGTAAATCAAATTTATATTACTGTTTATACATTACATTATGATATTTTTTGGGAGTTTAACAAGAATAATTAACAATAAAATAAATAATTATGAAATTAGCACAGCAAAATTAAATAAAGTGCAGAAATTTAAACTAGATATAAAAAAACCCAGCATGCAAAAAAACGTAAATGTTTCATATCGAATGCGTAACCTCGAGATGAGATTACGTTGCGAGAGACGCGGACAGACATATTAATACAATAGCAACTGTTAGGGGGATATGACC
>JAWQRP010003127.1:0-13979 GCA_033557875.1 Quadriops clusia | reverse complement strand
TGACTTCGATGTCTAAAAATGGTAATTTTCCATTGTGCTCATTCTCTATCGTGAATTGAATATTGCTGTTGTAGTTATTAAACGCTGATAGAACATTCATCTCTTCTCCCTTTGGTAAAAAAAGAATGCAGTCATCGACATACCTATTGAATAATGAGATGTTCACGTCTGTGTTACTCATACAATCTTCTTCAACATGTTCCATTACGAGGTTGGCTAGAACGGACGACAGCGATCCACCCATCGCTAATCCTCTTTTTTGTAAATAATATTTGTCTTCAAATTGGAAATATGAAAATAGATAGATCCTGTTGCTAAGGATATGTATAGCAAAAGGATATATCTCCATTTATTTTGCAAATGGATATGGGCACTTTTACCGCGGAACGCTTCATATATGGCCATAGTATTCATTATGCAACTATTATTTTTTGTGAAGGAAAACGGACCGAATGTTCGCTAAGCTAAATTTTCGAAAAAGATGATTTAATAAAAAAGGTCGAAAGAATCGATATTTTTATTTTGATCGAATTTTGATTCCAATTCTCCATTTATACATCTATACATTATATTAATTATAATGTTGTTATGAATAAAATATTGAATATTTTAGCGTAGTCAATTATATTTTTCCTCCAAAATTAGAAGCACAAAGTGTTGTGAGCCAATAATGATAATTAATTGTATTAATACAATTTATTAGCTTCATTACACAACTCAACAGAATTAATTAATTAATACGAAAAAAAAACAAATAATTACTTTGTGTTCATTGTTTCAAACAATATTTTAAAAAATGCTGTATTTTATAAATGATAAGTATTAATTTTTATTATTATTGGCCGACAACATTATGCTTATAATTTTAGAAAAGAAATGTGTATATCTGCTTATACATACTAAAATATTCAATATGTATTTTGTTTGGGGATTCTATAGGAAGACCAAATTTTGTTTGCGACAATAAATAGAAAAGATTTAAAGGAATAGTTTCATGGAAATCCCAAATTTTTTTTAATGAAATACGTATATTAATCAGGCTTTTACCAATCAATATTATAAAAAATATTTCTTAATACATTTTATTGTCCAACCTTTTATATTATTATTATTATTATTAATTTATATTATTTTTTTATCTTGGATTTTCAGGTCTTAAATAAGGATTTTGTATTAATTTTTAAGCATTATTTTATTCATACATTTCCAACATTTTGCGTTCCTCTCTTTATAGTTCTCTCTCAGAATGTGACACTATGTATAAAATTAGCATGATTAAAGGATTGACTGATAGAGCATATGTTATCAAACGCACAATACCATAAAGAAGTTTTTAGTAAAGTAAAAAACGTTCAAAAAAGAAATACTTATCCAAATAAATTTATCAATAAAACAGTTAATAACAGAATTTAACAAGTTAAAAACAGACATAACTTACAGCAGACAGAGACGAGAAACATAAATAACAACGAAAACAAACAATAACATAGTCATGCCATTTGTAAAACAATTAACAGAGAATATTAGAAACAAATTAAAAAAATTTAATTTAATTAGTAAAACTTTTAACACAACCAAAATATTTTTTATAAAAATTAAAAACTCAGATGATAAATTGTTGAATTCTAACTTTAAATGAATTAAAATAATGCTTAAAAATTAATGCAAAATCCTTATTTAAGACTTGAAAACCCAAGATAAAAAAATGATACTACTATATATTAATAATAAAAAATGTTAATCATAAAAAATATTAATCATAAAAAATATTAATCAAAAAAATATTAATAATAAAAAATATTATTACAAAAAATTCGTAACCCTGCACAATCATTTCGTAGTCTATATAGATACTTACGTATTTCTTAATTCCTCGATTATGACATCAACAGGATTTATCGGCCATTTGGACACCTGTTGCCGATATCCGTCGTGATAAATTTTGAAAGCTTCCGGATTCTTCTTAAAATAATTCATGGAAGCGGCCCCCTTATTTACATATATCTCTTCATTGAGGAGCCTGAAGTGAGCAGATTTTAGTCGCCCCATCATTTTTTCACGTAACGTCTCCTTCTTTTTCGACTCCTTCGCTAAGTTTTGCTTTAATTTTAATAACTTCTTGCTTGCGGGACTTTGTTTTCTCATTTCAATTTTTTTAACGGGTTGTGTCTCATGTTCCTTTGTATCTTTTGACTTTCTTGATGTTCGTACTTTCTTATTTTTGGTTTTAGAACCTTTCGTCTTCTTTCCCATTGTTATCGTTTGATGACTATCTATAACTATAACTAATGTTATTATGCTGTTATAACCAATGCTATTATAACTAATAAAAATATATGCTGTATAATTTAAAAATAATTTTGTAAGACTTACACAATTATATTTGTTCACGTATCCACGCACATTTGTATTTCTAACCTCAAATTCCTCTTCTTGTTTGAAAGCAATGACTTTGAAAGGTTATCCAACGACACTAGCGCCATCTACTTGGCGTTGGATATGCCAATTTAATAAATGTGTGTATAGTTGGTTGCATAAGTAGGACCACAGATAAATAAAATTTTACATTAATAATTCTTAAATTTTCTTGGGTAGTTTATGCACATATGTGGTTTAGGTCTAGGTGAAAATGATCTTCTTATGTTTATATTTTTTACATTTCTTTATTATTTTATTATTTATAACAACAAGTCGAGTTAGACTATACTAAACAATTTATGAACATTTTTAAGATTTCATTATTTCAAACTTATATTCATTACCAAATACAATTGATATTTTTTGGAGTTATGCTTTGTTTAAATTATAATACAGAAAGCTGTTTCAAGTGATATTTAAATTCAATAGTTGAAAGATTTAATAACAGATGGTAACATATATTCCAATGTAGGTAGAAATATGAGAAAAATATATAATAGTATCAATTTATAATGTAACTGTGTACATATTTGCAAACTTGACATATTTTTGTATTTAATCTTATTATTATTATTATGTATCTTTCATATAGATTTTAACCATATTCCTGAAGATGCAGATAAAAATTTCCTGCGAAACGCTGAAATAATAATGAAAAAAAAAAAAATAAAGAAAAACAATAAAATAAAGAAAAACAATAAAATAAAGAAAAACAATAAAATAAAGAAAAACAATAAAATAAAGAAAAACGATAAAATAAAGAAAAATACTAAAATAATGAAGAAATGTAAAAAATATAAGCATAGGAAGATCATTTTCACCTAGAAATAAACTACTCAAGAAAATTCAAGGTTTGTTAAAGTATGAAGATAAAGGTCAAGAAATAAACTAAATCTAATAAAATTTTACATATTTAAGAAATGATTTATTCAACTTAATATTACTTATGTATAGGCAATTAAGAATAATTAAAGTAATAATTAAAAATAATTAAATTAATAATAAATCTAAAAACAAAATTAATTCCCCTCGCTTTCCACAGTATCCGCATATTTCTTCCAGTTCTTAGCAGCAGCGAGCAATTTCAAATTCGGCTTGCTGGCTTCATCTTCAGGGAAGATGTAATCGAACACTTCTTCCCAGCCTTGCTCGACCCCGTCTTCGTCAATAACCTTCTGCCTCTTCTTAATCCTCTTCGGCAACTTGCTTAGCACTTTTTCTTTCGTCGTTTCGTCGCCATTTTGATTCTCGAAGTCTCGCCAATTCTCCAGCAAAAGCACGCGAGACTCCCGTTCGGCGGAATTCTTCAGGATGTTGTTCGCCCTATCGTACACCCCTCTCGCCAGCAGCACGTTAAGTTGGTCTTCGTTATTTTGATTCGTCAGCTCGAATTTGGCAAACGAGAGCCAGACTTTCACGTGGGAGGTTCGCTCTAGAAGTCTCTCGTACAAATGTCGGGCGTTGTCGATTTCGTCGAGACTTATCTCGAAGTCGATGTAAGATTTCCAGAGGATTTCGGGCATGTCGAGGCGGGGCTGTCCGATGGCGAGTTCGTAAACCGCTCGGGCTCGTTCGTAGTCGCCTAGTAGGGTCTCTAGTTCGGCGAACTTCATCCAGGTGACGCAATTTTCGGGGCCGTATTCTAAGAATTTCTGGTACAAAATGCGGCATCGGTCGAATTCTCGCAGTTGAATTTCGATGTCGATGTACCCCCTGAATAGCTTGTCCCTAGGGCACATGCCCAAAGCCATGCCCAAAATTTTCCGAGCCGCCGTTAAATTTTTTTGTCGTATCTCAAACTGGGCGAAGAGTAGCCAAATTTTCGAGAAGGTAAAATGAGCTTTGTGCGGGAGGATTTCTAAGCAAGCTTTGTATACCTGACGCGTTCGATCGTAATCCTGAGCTTCTAGTTCCTCGAACAACGCGTAATTGATCCACAAGTAAATGTATCGTCTCCAGAATTGTTTGTTTTTCGACGGCGGTACGTTAGCGATTGCTCTTTCGTACGTTTCCCTGGTAGCTTCGTAATCGCCTTCAGTTTCGATCAACCTGAGGAAATCGAACCATGCGTCGTAATTCGTAGGGTTTTGCAAAATTTCCTGCTCGTATTGGAACTTTCGTTTGGAAACGATTACGTCTTCGATTCCGCTCCTGTCCCCGTATTTCTTCTCGTGAATCGTGTAGGCTTTGTACAGTTCGCTGCTGTTCTCCTTTTGAATGTGTTCTAAGGCGTACTTGTAGATTACCCTCGCTCTGTCGTGCTCCTTCTGGTTCTCCTCGAATTTCGCGAAAGCGATGTATAAACGTTCGTCCATAAATTCGTCTCCGAAGAAGTGTACCGCTCTTTCGAACACGTTCCGAGAGGAATTTATAAACCCGTGATTCTCTTCGAACCGAGCGTACTTAATCCAATGTTTCACCTCCGGGTGGGTGACTACGAATCTTTCGTATATCTCCCTGGCACGATCCAATTCTTTATATCTTAATTCGAAGTTTATGTACGTTTGCCAAGCTTGCTCGTCGGGTTGCCATTCCATCCACCGCTCGAAGACCGCCCTCGTCCCGGCGACGTTTTCCAACATTTCTTCCATATAGGTGTATTTGTACCAAAACTGGTTAACCCTCGGCAAGATGGTGACTGCTCGATCCCATAAATTCCGAGCATGGTTCACTTGTCGGTTGCGCATTTCCATCTCGGTGTACTTCAGCCATAACGTGACGTTCCTGTGATCGACGTCGAGCGCTCTCTCGTAGATCGAGCGGGCCCTTTGGATCTCCTTCTGGGACTCTTCCCATTGCGCGTACTTGATCCAATTCGAGATAACCGTTCGATTCTTCCGGATGTTGTCTTCGAACTGCTTTCTCCTTCTGTGCTGGTAATCTGCCAACTCGGCTGGATCGGATATCTTCTGCTTCGGAGGCGGCGGCAGGATTTCCAAGTCTCTTTCCTTCGCTTCTCGGAGGAGTTGTTCCGCTGTTATTTGTATCTCTGCGGGAGCTTTGTTTTTCACTTTTGCCACCTTCGGCATCTTCTGAGCTTTTCCTGTCTCCATCTTTGCGGGCTTAAAGTTGCACTACCTTTGTTGCACTAAAATTAAAGAGGTTATGTGGTGTTTTGACAGTTCGTTCGTTGACAGTTTATATTCACTATAAGCGCCATCTGTGTGACGATACATTACCTAACAGTGCAGAGATATGGGGAGGCAGGTAACTCTGTAGAAACAAAGTTAGCCATGTCGCATCCCAACCATTGCGTAGATGTCGCTGTGTACTATACATAGTTGGAAATGGAAAAATGACCGGGAAATTTGAATTTTAAAGAGTATGTATTTAATTTCATAGTCAATTTTTCTTATTTTATTATATAAAAGGATGTTTTATGATTATTGTTTATTTCATATTTATTTAAACAGATCATAAAATAAAGAAAAATATATGGTATTTTGGTTTTTGCTTATTACACTTATGATATACATATTTTTAATCTATATCTTAAAATTTCTGTTAAATTCTTTATGTATGGCAAAGTGATATAAGTTTGTGGATTTTTTATTTTTCTTGTTTTTATATTTTGATTGTTTAATTTTCTTATTCTGCTACTAACGGACCTGTTTATGAATGTGATTGGGAAATCATTGTTAATTAACGCCTCTTTGACTTATTTTATTGAATCAAGAATATAAAAAAAATTATGTATTTAGGATAAAATGAGAAAGATAAATTTTGAAAAGTCTAGTGTAATTAATTTTTTATAATTGTAAGTATTTTAACATAGAATTTCTTATTGTAAAATTACTAATTTTAATTGATGTTCTGATGTACCTTGTAATGAGATATTTAGTTAAAAGCGGACAGAAGAAACTCACAAAAATAACAGCGAAACGTTGACAAGAAATTACATACAAAAATTGACATTCACACGTTTAATTTTAATTGTTATAATATCACAAAACAAATAAATTGTTTATTGCAAAAAACCTCCCAGAGAAACACGTAAGATCGCGGTTAGAAACTTTTGAAGAAAAATTTAATAAACAAATGTTCGTAATTAATTACTAAATGCAGTGTTTGTATTATATCTAAATTAATAGCTAATAATATAAATAACAAGTCAGAGCGTAATGGATAGAATTTATTTTTCTAATTATTGTACAGAAAATATAGAACAAAAACAGAAATTATATTTTAAACCAGATTTATAATTCTGAGTAGCAGAAACTTATAACACATAATAGTCCTTGAGAGGACGATAACGACAATTGAAGCACATTGTAACGAGAAATTTTTATTTTTATTTCCTTCTGTTTAATCGGAAACGCAAAGGAACCAACATAAAGCATATGCATTTATAAATTAGCCCTGATGAGAAATTTATGGTATTATTCGGTAAGTGTCCAGTAGCGATTGATCATAGTTTTGTAAGCGACAAAGAAAAGAAATAAGTTAATTGGAACTGACGAGTGACGTGCTTCTATGAGTTGGTACTTCTTCACTGGCGATTTAAAACAAGTCCTTAAAAAATTAATTGTATACACACAGGATGGGTCCCTGGTTCGGAACTCAACTTACATCAGTCTTTGCTCTGGATGCTTTCAACCACTCTACAAATTCATCTAGCATTACTGGCCCTAAAACATAATATTTAATCGTTAAATAATTAAAAAAAGGAATGAAAGAAAAAATATCAGACTGGTTAATACTTACACGCGCCGTCTACGTCATAATTAGATAAGTCATTGAATATTGTTCTTGAAAATTCCAGAATATTACACCACTGATCTTTATTGATGACCTTGTATTTAGATTGATCTAGAAACTGACTAAACTGGGAGTAGAGGGGCCAATGTTTACCCAAAAGTAACTGAAGCATAGCCTTTGCAGTTTCCATATCCATACTTCTTTGATCTTTATCCTGAAAATTCATTTATTTATTTATTTACTTATTTATTTACTAATTTATTTACTTATTTATTGATTTATTTACTAATTTATTTATTTATTTACATTGTATAACACGTGTAATAATAGTAACAGAATGTCAATCGACATTTAATTTTTTAAATTATATATTCTGCAGTTCAATGCCTACAACCTACAACAAATATATTTTTAATTGAAGTACAGAGAACTTTACAGAGATAAAAAAAAGTGTATTACGAACAGATTAAGTAATTTTTCGGTTTTTTCTAACTTTTAAAACAATCCTTGCATTAACCAATACTGTCAGCTTTTTCTAGCCTTATTATTGTTTATATAGGTTTTTGGTAATTTATCCTAAAAACCTATCTTAGATTTGCTTTACCACTTTCTAATTTACAGAATTTTGTATATGATTGCAATAAAACGACAAAATATGACCAACAGTCTGATTACGTTTTTTTAATATATGAATACTTTCTTCTATAAAATTAAGATAATAAACATTTGTATATTCTTGGACTTATAATTATAAATATTTTTATGATCTTGGGTTTATAGTCCTTATTTTACAAAATTAAATGCACTTTTCCATACGCGTTTCGTGGTTTGACCGTTTCATCAGAGGAAATATAACAAACGATATGACAACAACGAAAAATTTAATCAAAGTGTGTGTATGTGTGTGTGCGTGTGTGTGTAGGTGTATGTGTGTGTATGTATATGTGTTTGTTAACTTATTTAAAAATTGATTTGTATATATTACTGAGTCCGTCTATGTCACGCCTGTCGTTAATGGATTGGTCTTTATGTTTTGAAATTTCAATCATTTCAAGGAAGCATCGCGATTTATCTTTCTTTTCTTGACAAAGAATTTCTGGTTTATTAAAGTTAAGTGTATTAAAATCGAGCGCCGAAGGCGCGAGACGGCGAGCTCGCGAAGCGAGCGAGCTCGAAGTGCCAATATTTTAAAAACAAAATTATTAAATAATTTAGAAACAAAATTATTAGATAATTTAAAAACTAAATTATTAGATAATTGAATGATTTGGTAAATATTCTTATTACACATTCTATTTAGTAGAAATAATTAATTAATAATTTAAAACTTTTAGTTAAACCAGTATTAAATAATCGTTCATTGTGATCTTACATTTCGGGTAACATACAACTGAATGTTAAACGCTCCAGTTGAGTGTATTAAAAATCGAGCGCCGAAGGCGCGAGGCGGCGAGCTCGCGAAGCGAGCGAGCTCGAAGTGCCAATATTTTAAAAACAAAATTATTACATAATTTAAAAACAAAATTATTAAATAATTTAGAAACAAAATTATTAGATAATTTAAAAACAAAATTATTAGATAATTTAAAAAGAAAATTATTAAATATTTTAAAAACAAAATTATTAGATAATTTAATGATTTGGTAAATATTCTTATTACACATTCTATTGACTAGAAATATTAATTAATAATTTAAAACTTTTAATTAAACCAGTATTAAATAATTATTCATTATGATCTTACATCTTGGGTAACATCTGTGGTAACATACAACTGAATGTTAAATGCTCCAGCTGAGTGTATTAAAAATCGAGTGCCGAAGGCGCGAGGCGGTGAGCGAGCGAGCTCTGACAGAACCGAATTAAGGATTATTGATACTAGAGCTGTGAATTTTATTGATAAGGCACCAGAAAGTCGGGAAAAACAAACTGAAAATGGAAATAGGCAAATCAAGAGCAAAATTAAACAGAGTATTTAATTATTTTTTAAGAAAAATAATATAGCCGTCCAACTACTATTAAAGGCTCGACTGTTATTTACGGATATTTTTTATAACCCAGTTACAATACTAGTATGGGCTGTTGTTCAAGCCCAAGCGGTTTTTCAAACATTTAATGTAATTCTATTAACTCATTTTAAACCTTATGTAAGATCAAGTTTGAATATGTAGTTAACTAAATCTTATACAGATTTAAGTGGGGGAAATTGCTAAATAAATATATATTATATACACACACACACACGTATATATATATATATATATATATATATATATATTTAAAAATATATATATATATATATATATATATATTTAAAAATATATATATATACATATAATTAATATGCAAAGTTTGACCTTGTATAATTAATGTGTGACCCCTAATGAAACAACAGTATCTCAGACAGGTTAAGTTAAAGGAAATACATGTTATTCATAAGCTAAAAATAGATGCAATAAAACTTACCCTAGCAAAATCGTATGCATATCTGTATATTGCCTTGAAAATGTTTTGATCGTTTAGAAGACAACGCAGATAATCGAGTCGACTTTGAAGCTTTTGGATAGAATCACATTGCATCTCGCTGAGGCCCCGCATCCACTCTTCTTGCGTGAAGAACCCCATTTGCCTAGCTTGCATTCGATACGCTAATACTAACATAACGATATTCTCTGGCTCGACGCCGATGTCTTCGCAGAACTTCTCCATGCCCTCGGGGCCCAAGGTGTCGGGGTCGTCGGGGGTCGTGTACTCTCGGAACCATGCGAGACAACGCTTTTGGTTAAAAGCTGGGACCTCGTCGACTCTCGCATATCTCCTGGAACTGGAAAGATTAAAGTTGGAAACGATCTCGTCGATTACTGACTTATCGCCCATGCGGCAGCTTGTGCTGAACTATCTCAGGAGAGATTAGTGAGAAACTTAAAGAACCAATCACGCAAACAATAAATTCTGGGGCTATAAATAAACCGGTTGAGCGGTCCAAATATAACTTAACCTAAAAATATTGCTGTTTGGTAATTAGAGTGGTTCTTCTGATATTTATGAGTGTAACTTTTTTTAGTCTTCATGGACGCAAGGGTTGGTACGTGATTAAGTAATGAGAAAAGATCGGCTTTTGGTGCTTTTTTTTTGGCGTGTTATTTTTTTTAGATAGTTTTGTGCGATTTATTATTAGTGTAATACCGTTGAATAGATATACTTATATTCAATGATAATATCTTATTTATACTAGCCCTTATTTATTTCAAATATGGTACCTTGTACAATTTCTAATTCGTTTCGATGAATATCTGTCATCCTCAGGGGTATTCATTTCAGTTGCTGCCCTCCGTTTGCTGCGTGGCATTGTAATAAAACAAGATCTTGTCGTTAGTCTGCAAAAGAATAAAATTTAAAAAATTTATAAAATTAAAAAATGTATAAAATGAAGAAAAGGTATAAAATTGAAAAATGTATAAAATTAAAAAAATATATAAAATTAAAAACTGTATAAAATTTAAAAATGTATAAAATTAAAAAATGTATAAAATTAAAAAAATGTATATATGTTGGTATGTCTTATAGGTGCAATGCTACTAACATGATTACAAAACGTGAAGATAAAAAAAAAGGTAGGTAGGTATAGGTTGGTAAAACTTTTTTGACATTTGGTCAAAACGAGACGATCTATGTGCCCGAATGTGATTTAATTTTAAAAATTCAAAAAAATTTTTCTTTTCGTAATTAAGAGATGCGGAATTGATGCATTACCTACTTTCATGAGAATACATACGTTCACTGCAGGTTTAAGAGCTATCCCTAGACAGTACCTTTTGCCTATTTTAACAGATTTGATGACAAGATGTGACATTTACTGCAAATTACAGCTAAAGGGAGGTTAAGTTTCATCGTTTTTCGTCAATTTGTTTGAAATACGTTCTCGTGGGGCCAAAGAGGGCTTTAGGTGAAGTCGGGGGAATCGGTTTTTAGTACAAACAATTCTGCTAGTGCAAGCAATTTTGCGTTTGCGTCTTATCACAGGAATTTTGGAGCTACTCGATTTGGCAATTGCGTAGGACAAAGTTCTAAATGCAGTTTTGATCAATTTCTAAATTAAAATAAAAAGTCGCAATGAGTGTTGCTTTAATTTTTTTTTTGGAATAGTTCGGTAATAATGAAAAGATTAGTGATAAGGTCGTCACGAAAAAATATTTGATACTGAGCGATGAACATTAATTGCTTGTTCATTAAACAATGGTAATTAGCATTCTCAGCATTTGGATTATTCATAAGTAACTAAACAACCATCGCCACCTACAGTTGAAATTCTTTTCATGACACAAAATAAAATGGACACTTTGATAGTGTTAATTTTGTAGGTTATAAAGGTGAGGACCAAAGTTCTAGAGAAATGCTATCGAGCTATTGGTTTGTTAGGCTCGTGAACAAGAAGGCATCGGCCCTATTGAACAAAAAGCAATAAAATCGAGAGCCTACCTGTTCTTTTGCTTCCCTTTGATGGTTATTTATTCACCCCTCCCCAACATGAAGAACACACTGTATGTAATGTATAAAGTCCAATTAGCCTGGGAAAAGAGATGAAACATTTAAAATGGTTCACCCGAATTTTCGCTAATTCATTAGGGAAAAGGCGAAAGCAGCAGCTGTTTACACATTTAAAACGCAACACTAGCTTGCAGTTTAATCAAATCATCAGCTGGAAACAAACTTTGACCTTGAGCTCTGAACTGAAGTTAGCTGCGGGTGAAAGGTGACTGCTTATGCCGACTACTAGCGCAGAACACGAATAAGATCCATGCTGGCCAACTGCTTTCACTGCTGTCACCTGTCAGCTGTCAACTTGTCAACTATCACCTGTCAACTGTCAACGTCGTGATGACAAAGATAACCAACTATGTAGTGGTCCTCAATAACACTATACCTATAACACTGTGCTACAACATATGACGTCGTAAAGCGATTTATTTTTTATATGTATGACCCCATTAAAAACAATTTAACGCTATCCATTTTTTTTGTACCTAATAAAAAAATTAACCCCGCGCCCAAATACGTAAACTCCATTATATAATATTCTCTCAAGTAGAAAACATTTGACGACCGCTGCTATAGACTTAAACGTGCGAGGTGCGCTGGTACCTGCGCATTGTTTACCGACGCTAACTTCACAGCTGTCATCAACGTGTCCTTGTCCTCAGTCGCATTGAATCTTTATTAGAGAGTAGACGTTCTTGTGAGAATAGTTCATTTTACTCGTTTACCTTGGGCAAGCACGTGATTAGCCTATTTGTGCAACGTAAATAAACGATAGTTTAATGAATAATTATTATTCTGTGAACATATTGAAGCTTGTTAAGACGGCAATAATACCTGAAAGAGCAAATATCTAGAGTGCAGTGAAAACTTGACAGTAGGTAGGTCGCGTTTCTTTTGTTTTGTATTTTGTTTTGAGAACGTCACGTGTTGGTAGCGTGCTTAACAAAGTTTGTATTTTGAGATTGTTTATCTTGTGTTTGGATAATGATGCATACATATGGAATAATCTAATGGGATGCCATTTTAGAGTAATTCTAATATTTTGATTTAAAAACAAGGAGTTATAATGCAGGTTATTGTATTATATTCTTACATGTAAGTGTACATCATAATATGTAATACCAATAATGGTGATACCATTAAAGGTAATACCATTAATGGTAATACCATTAACGGAAATACCATTATTGGTAATACCATTAAAGGTAATACCATTAATGGTAATACCATTAATGGTAATACAATTAATGGTAATACCATTTAGGATAGCCCACATTTACATTTACACTTACACATTTCGTTAATCTCTGAATGCATGAGTTGTTTTTACGTTAACGTACATAAATAATATTGTAATCTCACGATTGTTTTTGTTTCGTGTTAATTTAACGTTACTACGGCTAGCCCAACTTACTACAACATAATCGTTATTAAAGTCTGGACATAAACAATTGCTTTTAAAGTCTTGGCATAAACTTTTAAAGTTTTGACATATACTTTTAAAAAGTTACGACGGTGATAAAACCAAGTTAAAATTGCTTTAAAATAAAACAAGGCTAGCTTAAAATAAAACAAGGCTAGCTTAAAACAATAGCAAGTTGTTCATTCTAAACCTGCAAATTCATCAAAATCTTGATATCCATTTTCTGCATGATAAGGTGACTAACCGTACTCCTTTAGAGCTGTTTTCTTTTCATGTTATATCGAATAACAACTAGAATTATAGAATCGGAGTTGTTTAGGTTCTAAGCTATTCAGTTTTATGTATGACAATAATTTTCCTAATTGATACCACGTGTTATATTTAATAATATAGTATATTTAATAATGTAATATATTTAATAATATAGTATATTTAATAATGTAATATATTTAAAAATATAGTATATTTAATAATGTAATATATTTAATAATATAATATATTTAATAATATAGTATATTTAATAATATAGTATATTTAATAATATAGTATATTTAATAATATAGTATATTTAATAATATAATATATTTAATTATATAATATATTTAATAATAAAATTGTTTTTAAATTATTGACACTTCGAGCTCGCTCACTTCGCGAGTTCGCCGTCTCGCGCTTTCAGCGCTCGGTTTTTAAGACACTCAACTGGAGTGTTTAACGTTCAATTATACGTTACCCAAGATGTAAGATCATAATTAACTATTATTAACCCTTCAGCACACGTCAATTGGTGGAAAAGACCGCACTTTTTTATTTTCACTTGCAACACGTTTATTTCTCTTTTAATGGCCTCTAGCTCACAGGTATGCCTAGGGAAACTATAAATAGGGGATGTAGTGCTGTT
>JAWQRP010003126.1:0-13982 GCA_033557875.1 Quadriops clusia | reverse complement strand
AATTAAATAATAAAGTAATTACATATAAATGTAATTAAATATAGAAGTAATTAAATGTAGAAGTAATTAAATAATAAAGTAATTACATATAAATGTAATTAAATATAGAAGTAATTAAATATGGAAGTAATTAGATAAAAACAAGTAGATGAACACTTTCAGCACAATGATGCATTCGATAGCGAAACACTTGAGGAACAGTCACGCCTTAGTCTTCACGAGGCTCCTCCAGACTCTTACGAAGCCGAAGACGATCGTGAACTACCAGTCGAACGATGTCGTCCCGGTCTTCCGCAAAGCCGTTAATTTCACTGATAAGATCGCCTTGCGCGATAGCATCGGCAGTTACACATATGGCAACTTGTTCATGGCGGCAAAAGAGTTGTCCAAAGAGATCTCTATGCAAATTGGAGGCAAAACCAACGAGCGAGTCGTCTTTTTGTGTCCGAATGACGCTAGTTATGTTATCACTCAGTGGGCTGGTTGGATGTCCGGACAGATAAGTAAGTGTTCGTTGGATAAATAATAATATAAATATAATATGAATAGTAATATAAATATAATATAAATAGTAATATAAATATAATATGGATAGTAATATAAATATAATATAAATAGTAATATAAATATAATGTAAATAGTAATATAAATATAATATAAATAGTAATATAAATAGCAATATAAATAAAATAAACAATTAGGTATATATTCAATAATTTGGTAAAGATATACTTATAATAAAATGTAATCATCCTTTCTTGACAATTTCATTGGTTTAGCAGGTGACCAGTTTCCCTAATGATCATCATCGGATCCCTTCAAGAGATATCATTATATGTATGCAATATCTAGTAACACGACTTTGTTTAATTTTGTTTCACATTTTACGTCTGACACGAATGTGTTAATATGTTCTTAAAAAATGATGACGTACAAGTTTACTAATTTATATAATCATATTTCTAAGTTTATATTGCAATTCGTTTTATATCTAGTTCAATGAGTTGATACCTCTTTCAGAAATCTGACGATTCTTGCTTAACGAAAACGTTCACTTACTGAACAAATGAAACTGCCAGGAAAAGGCAACTATATTTTATTATCTACATAATTATCCTCTTGATTCGACTTTATCTTTATTTTGGTAGATCTTGAAAGAAATTTTAAAAAACCGTTTACAACTAAAGATTACAAAATTTTCCATGCTTACTTATGTCTGCACATAAGTAGATGACAAAATTAATTAGTGCTAAGGTAATAAATACTTTTGATGAATAATAAAATACTTATATATAATATAGATATAAGTTTGAATTTTGTTTTCTTGAGTGTGATAGGTTCGAATACACATTCAAGTTTATATGAAAAATTCCACAATAAAGTCAAAGTTGTTTTAACACAGATTATTTTTATATATAAACATGGTTTAGAAATTCTTTAAATACGGAATTCCCGAATTTCTTGCGTAGAATAATAGAGTTTTAATGTTTGTATAAACTAGTGCTAATTTTGCACATTATTCCATAGAGGAATCTCACAACTTGACATAGGAAGAACAATCAAAATCTCTTAAGTATAACCAAAGATTTTGGTATACCAGAACACAGTGAAACAAGCAAAAAGAACAATTAATTGTTAATTTTTGAATCATCAAATATTAATATGTAGTTCCTAGAGTAAAACCATCAATAAAATCTAAATTTAAGTTAGTTTTAATAATGTAGTTTATTCAGGAGTTAATTTTACTTTAGTTTGGATAACTTAATTTTTTGGGTAATAAATCTGCTAGAAAAATACAAGTTAATTTATAACCGTGGTATTATTGGATTCGAGGCACTTTGTAGATTAAGAATATGAACAAAAAATATGAAATTCTCTCTCTAAATAAGAAATTTCATGTTATTTCCTGTCAAACCGGAAGTGCTATGAATAATTTGTTCAATACGTCAAATAATGCAATTTTTCGTCTACTACAAATGTCTGATATTTTGTTGCAGTAATTTAAAAAACAAAGAAGTTATTTGATAGGCCCACTACCCAAGACCACCCGGTATATTTAGATTATTCCTATCTTATGACATACTTTTAAGAAAAAAAAAATTTTTTAAATTAATGAACAATTGTTTTGAAATTATCTGGTTAATTGACGCTCAACTGTACTCCCTTGAAAAAAACCTTCAAGTTGGGAAAAAAATAAAATTTTTCATATAAATTTTAATATTTACTGGAACCTATCACACACAAGAAAACAAATTTCAAACATGTATTAAAATGATCCAAGGATTTCAAAAGAACTATTTATATTATAAACCCAAGATTATACAAATACTTATATTATAAGACTGTAAATATAATAATAAATATAATATAATAAATAAATAAATAAGACTATAACTAACGCTACTTTGCTCTAGTGGTTCCTTTAAGCCCTAACCACCCGAAAAACATGCTGGAATACTACACAAGCGACAGCAACGCCACCCTCCTAGTCACAACACCGGCCTACGCGGAAATCATGTACGGAGTTTCGAAGAACCTCAACAAGAAACTAATCATCCTCGATGAGAAACTAAGGCTCAACAGCATGCACCAGCTGTCGACAAGAAAAGAAGACATGGAGGGTGGCCTCTCGTTCGATTTTTACAACAAAAGCGGAGCTTTGATTTTGTACACGAGCGGCACGACGGGTAAGCCGAAAGGGGTAGTTTTGACGCACAAGAACATCTGTGCTCAGACGACGACATTAGTCGAAGCTTGGAAATGGGCATCGACCGATTCTATCTTGCACGTACTGCCTTTGTTCCACATCCACGGGATCGTTAACGCGTTAATTTGTCCTTTGTATGTCGGGGCCAAATGCATAATGCTGGAGAAGTTCGATTCGACCGCAGTTTGGTCTTACCTCTTGGGGGTTAACAATCCTTCACCTAACGACCGGAAGGTCACGATTTTCATGGGGGTTCCAACTATTTATAGCAAATTAATAACGGAATACGAAAAAAGGTTTGCTAGCGACGAAAAAATGACGCATCACATCAAAACGACTTTAACGAACCGAGTTAGATTGATGGTGAGCGGATCGTCACCTCTCCCTGTCCCACTTTATGATAAATGGTTAGAAATCAGCGGTCACAAGTTATTGGAACGATACGGAATGACCGAGATAGGCATGTGTTTGTCCAATTTGTACGACTCTGATCGTGAGCCAGGTTATGTCGGGGTCCCATTGCCAGGGGTCTCTATCCAATTAGCCACTAAGCGTGAAGACGACAAACGGGACTACACAGTTATCTTGGAAAGCGTTAACAACAACGGACAAATCAGCACTAAATTCGATCCTAAATCAAAGGAAGATCCCGTAGGAGAATTACTTGTTAAAGGTGATAGTGTATTTAAGGAATATTTCAATAACGGTCAAGCCACAAAAAACGCATTTACCCCCGACGGTTGGTTCGTTTCCGGAGACGTCTGCCAGTATTCCATAGAAAAGAAAAAGTTTAAAATCCTCGGCCGGACCAGCGTAGATATCATAAAAAGCGGCGGCCATAAAGTGAGCGCTTTAGAAATAGAAACGGTCCTAATGGAACACCCGGACATAGCAGAAGTCGCCATAATAGGAATGCCCGATAAAACATGGGGCGAAAGCATTGCAGCAATAGTCGTACCGAAAAACCAGGACGGAATGTCCCTAGAACAATTACGCACCTTTTGCTCGAACAAATTGCCCAGCTATTCGGTCCCAACGATCCTGAAGATCGTCATAAGTTTACCTAAAAACTCCATGGGAAAGGTCAACAAGAAGGCCCTAATGCAGAGCTTTTCGCCCGAACCCGAGAACGTCTGAAATTGCATCGTAGATACCCGTAACTAGGAGAACAAAGACTGATCTTGTAACATTTGTGCTCATACTTACGTTTGTACATTTATTTCCTGGATTTTACGTTGCGTATATGTACTTTACATATATTTATATTAAATCGAGAAAAATTGAAAGTGTTAATTTTTTATTGTAATTTTACTAATGTTTCGTGCAGAAAAATGGACGCTTCACCAAATTATTTTATAACAATATATATTATATAACAATATATCAATGTAATTTTATATACATATGGATATATAACGTTATAGCGCATGTATACGACATGTAAATTTAAAGCATCATAATAATTGTTATATTGTATATATACAAATGTATATTATTTTTATTTCATTTTTTGGTTGTTAGTTAATGAAAGTATGAATTATTGTATCAATATATTTCATAATTCTTTTAATTTAATCAACATATTGAAATTACTTTATCTGTATGCTACATGTCTCAGGTTAGAAAATTAGATGAAGACCGATTTAGTATCATTATCGTTATTTTCTATGTTTCACTCTTTTACAGGTACATTTATACTACATATATTCATTTATTACTGTAGTAACGTTTTATCGAAGTTCAAAACTGTATAGGACAATCTTTCAGAAGTTTATAATATATAATATAATTTATTTACGTTAGGTCAACAATTCTTTGTGAGGTTTCATTTATTATTGTCTTGTCTGCAATTCCAACAATTTTAAAATTTGGTTTGTGATAGATACTCGAGAGGAAGTGCTTTTCTAAGAACTTCATCTTTTTTCTTCCAGTTTTTATTTTCAGAAAAACAATCATAAGACCAATCTTTCCCATTTTATTTATTTTATTCTATAATATCGTTCGTTTACTTTGTTTTTATTTGACTTTATTATTTCCAAGACTTTTACATTAATTTCTAGATTATCAAATGTGCCAATATTATTCACATCAGTTTCTCTCTTTTGAAATCAGATATTTTGATGTGTCCTTATGCAGTGTCGACATGTAGGATCATAATTAGAAATTTCTTTAAAATGATAGCTAGATTTTGAAAAGTTACTTAATTTAGCAAGGAACTATCCTATTGTTAACATTCACAGAATACTGAAATAAAATTTATTCCACTATTCCGAGTATTATTTAATTAGCTGTCCTCGGTCAATTAGGAAATCACTAGAGCTTTATTTTTATTTAAAAAAACCCATATTTATTTTTATTTAAGTTTGTAATTAATTACTTTAGACATTATATCACTTATTAAAATTACGTTATTATTTACCGATACATGATACATACACATATTTACAGTATAAAAATAACAAATGTAATATTTAATTATTACACCTTAGATATCTACTTTTATATACATATTTAATAATTTTTTGGTTTTATCCATTTTTATATAAATAATTATATTAGTTATAATTGTAATATTAGATTTCTGCCTTCGATTCAATCACTTGAATTTCAAGTAGCACAAAACCCCAAGAATTCCAAGTTCCAAGACGATAATTAAAATCAAAATAAACTTGTTATAAAAAACATTTCGTTTCATCCGGCGTAAAATATTCCTCGAGCTATCCAGTTGATCGTCGGCATTCGTCAATCTGTTTTTCGCTCTCAAAAGAGTTTCACGTTGATCACTAAGATCTGAAACTACTTCAGTTCCAATAGCTTCCGTCTCAATAGCTATTTGATTCGATCGTTCGATACTTTCTCCTGTACGTTCCAAAACATTTCGTCCCTCCAATACGAGCTGCCTATTTCTATCTTGCCAATTTTCGTTGTACGAGTTCATTTTTAACTGTATTCACAAAATTGTGATTTTTGTTTTTAATACATTGAAATTGGGTAAATTGAAGAGACGAATTTCACTAATTGAAAGGAGCGAATTTCACTAAATTAAAGTTGAATTTCACTAAATGAGTTGAATTTCACTAAATTGGAGTTGAATTTCACAAAATTGGAGTTGAATTTCCCTAAATTATAGTTGAAATTCAGCAAATAAAAGGGTTGAAATTCAGTAAATGAAAGAGTTTAAATTGTGTAAATAATAAGGTTGAAATTGTGTAAATGATAAGGTTGAAATTGGCTAAATGGAAAGGGTTGAAATTGACTATATAGAAGGGGTTGCAATTGGATAAATAACGAGGATGTATTTACTCTTTGACGTTCTGTACCCCGACCTAACCTACAAATTTGACATTTGTTTGACATTGTCAAATTCAACAATTACAGCGCACTTTTTGTGTAGTACCACATGTAGAAACCTAAAAGTCACCAATGTGGGGCGGGTAAATTTGATTTACCAATTAAATTGTAATACAATTAAATTCAATTTAATAAAATAATAATATATTTCTATAAAAAATAAATAACATTCTTTCCAAGTCGTATTTATTCACTATCATCACTTGAAATTTCTATAATCCGTCTGCGTTTAGTAACCATTGAGGATTTACGATTAATTTCTTTTTTTCTACATCGCTTTCTGTTCCTCCGTTCATTTCTTAATTTTTTTTCTGCTATTTCTAATTCCGAGAGATCATCTTCGTTTTCTTCTTGTGTGAACTCGATTGTTTCAGTATTTACCACGAATGAATCCTGCAAATTTATTTATTTATTAATTACAATATTTAAAACTTGCTAACATTTTTACTTACATCCAAATATGTTTCGTTAGGATTGTGATCGACTTCTTGAGAATATACGTTTAAGTGAGGATTAACGGGACGTTTGGGGATTTTAAATTGTCCCCTGTTTACTCGTGGACTTCTTACAGACCTCAAATATTGAGCTTGAATATCAGTAGTGTTTGCTTGGGAGCAATCGTCGACAAAACTGGATTCTAAAATATCGTCTTCAGATTCGTCTTCGTCCTCGGAAATGCACTCACCTTCCGACAATTGAGCCTCTAGATCAAGAAATTCGGAAATTTTCGGTCTCTTACGTTTCCTGTTTTTCAACTGCATGTTTTTCTTCTCGGTGATTTTTATTGGTTTCAAATTCAGGGAATTTTGATTGCGTGATTTGTTTCTTCTTGTGGTTAGAAAAGGTTTTCGTTTGAAAGCAATGCTTGGTTCAAAGTCATTCTCGTCATGTGAATCATTCTTATCATGCAATTCATTGTCATTATGCGATTCATTGTTATTATGCAATTCATTGTAATTATGGAATTCATTGTTATTATGCAATTCATTGTCATTATGCGATTCATTGTTATTATGCAATTCATTGTCATCATCAAAAATATCCTTATCATCATCTAAATCAAACCTTGAATTATTTAATCGTCTTGAATTGTCTAAATGAGAATCAATGCCTTTTCTAATATTCCTTGATTTTGGAATAGTGCTCAAAGTTGGTACTTTAAAGACAGTCTTTTTGTTACTCATGTTTCTTTCCACATATTTGTTGCTATTGTCAATGGTATTATTTAGATTTGAGATATTAAATGTAAAGTTCACATCATCGAAGCTGGTTGGGGATAATCTTGTGCTTTTTACAAAACTTTCATTACTTCGATTTACTTTTTCCAAAACTCCCAAAGCTTGCGTCACTGTGACTTGTGTGCTATTGCGTTGTGTACTATTGACTTGTGTAGTATTGATTTGCAAATTAAATGGACTTTGACTAGTACCATCTTCCAAATTTGTTCTTTTTGACATCAGCGAAAGCCGTCTTTTTTTTTTAATCGTTGAGACCCTTGATTCTGTTTTTGAACCGATTGTAGGCGACATGGGAAAATCGAATCCAAACGCTGATAAATCACAAACATCTTGCAAAAAACTTAATCCACTTAGATCATTCTGTCTATTTGCTTCCTCATTTGCTTCACTTGTTATGTCATTGACTTCTTTTATTTTATCATCGACTTTTTTTGGTTTCTCATTGGCATCCTTTATTTTCTCATTGGATTCCTTTACTTTCTCATTGGCTTCTTTTATTTTCTCATTGAATTCTTTTGTTTTCACAGTCACTTTGCTCGTCTTATCATTTTCTTTATTTGGTTTGACATTAACTTCCTTTGCTTTGCTGCCGTCTCCCGAGTATTTTTGAGTTTCATTCTCAACATTTTTAGCAGAATCAAAGTTTAAATTGAAAATGGATAAATCACAGAAATTACTCATTTCTTGGGTGAAAGCTTTTATATCAAAATCATTATTTAATAAATCATTTTTCTTAAGTAATGAAGATCTTTTCACTTTATCAGGCGTTTCGTTTAATTTTTCTTTCGCTTTCTTTTTAAATCCCTGAATTCTCTTACCTGAGTAAAGAATCGGAGATGTTTCACCTTCAAATGTTTGAGAAGTTCCACTTATTGGACTTTTTAAACTAGTCACTATTAAAGGCGGTGTATATAAAATGGTATCATTTAAAGATTGTGAAACATTTTCTTCAGTATTTGTTAGATTTATCTGAGACGAAGGCCACAAATCGATTAAACTATCTAACTTAAAAAAGATTAAAACTTCATCTTTGTCAATAGCAGCGACTTCCACAAGAGAAACCTCGCTCTTATTTGCGAAAGTTCTATTAAAATCTACCATAGGTGGCAAAATTGGAGATTCAAAGAAATGTTCATCACCAATATCGGTTATCGCATTTTTACAAAAATCATCGGGATAAATAATCTTTCTTTCAATAATCTTACTTTCTAATGTTGCAATGAATTCATCTAGATCAGTCTTTGAAATGTTGTCAACACATGAGCGTTCTGGTTGGATCCAATTATACCTTTGATCATTATTTGTGTAAAAATGTTTCATTTCTGTACACTTAAACAAATTCTCACAAATTCTACAGTACGAATCATCTCCAATGGCTAAGTAGCTAGATATTTCCGCAGAAAGTTCGTTAAATACATTTTTATCAAAACCATAACGGATTTTATTTATAGGACTCGGTGGCCTAGGAGTTTGTGAGCATTGAGTTTCGAATAATTTCGATTCGTCGAAATCGATTTTGTTTCCTAAATTCGATGCAGCAGGTTCATTTGCTTTTGCAAATAACGATCGAATATCACATTGTTTAAAATTATCCGTTCGATTTAGTTTATTATTTTTTTTATTATTTAATCCTCTTCTATTTCCTTGAATTTCGCACTGACTGAGTGATTCAGGTATATTGTATCGCTTTAAGTCTGCAAATTTTAGCAAAGAAACCAAAGTTTCTGATTGTACAGAATGTCCTAGGACGGAGGAAGTTGGTTGTAATTTTCTTGATTTTTCTAAGTGTTTGATAAAAAAATTAGAATTCGTCTGGAAATCGCCAATGTTCAAGATATCATCTTTAGTTTGTTCCCAATGGTTTACATTTCCAATAACTGG
This sequence comes from Quadriops clusia, assembly GCA_033557875.1. Lineage (NCBI taxonomy): Eukaryota > Metazoa > Arthropoda > Insecta > Coleoptera > Hydrophilidae > Quadriops > Quadriops clusia. The sequence continues at coordinate 4,805 of JAWQRP010003126.1, read as the reverse complement.
AATTCTGTCGATTAAATCTTGCGAACTGATTAAGTTTTGCGTATTGTTTAAATTCTTCGACCCTATATCTTCGTTCATTGCATTAATCTTCGCAAACATGTTTTTTACAGAGTTTGTTTTCTTCTTTCCTTTGCTTACATTTCGTTTACTAGTACTTGCCTCGTTCTGAATAACTGTTATAAACATTTTTGTGCATTTCGGTTCGATGGCCCGGGGAACCATTCGACTACTAGGCACAAAAACATGTTTGTTGAAGTCGATAGAAGTGAGGATGTTTTTGGAGAAATTATTTTTATGTTGAAGGCAGTCTTCAAGGGTTTGCTGTTCTTTTCCTTGCGTTACGAGGATAACAACCCGACCTTTCGTTTTCCTCCCGGTTCGGCCCATTCGTTGCACCATTCTAATCGGCGATTTGTTGGAAATGTCGAAGCAGACGATCAAATTCACTTCTCCGACATCCAAACCTTCTTCGCCTATGCAAGTCGAAAGAAGAGTATTGCAGTCACCGGTTCTAAACGAATTGATAATGTTGATTTGCTGTCTTTGGGTCATGGCGCCTTGTCCCAAAAACAAGCGAGCTTTGATCGTCGGTTGGTTTTGTAGCAAGAGGGCGTAGGCTTCCATGACGCTTTCTCGGTATTCGAAGAATACAATCACCCGAGAGTTCTTCTCGTTGGAGTCGTTAAAATGGTCGAGAAGGACATCCTTAAGTTTGTAGAATTTCGAATGGCCGAACTTTGTAGATGGAGGTATTTCGGACATGGTGCCGTCTGGAAGGGGGGCTAAGTTTAAAGGCGGGCCGAGATAATTGCGGATGTCGTCCATGATGGTGTGTAATTTGACGTTGCCTCGGAGAAGAGGTTTGTTGGCATGCTCTAGAGTATTTTTAAATTTAAATAAATTCGTTACAAATTTAAATAGATTTGTTGCAAATTTAAATAAATTTGTTGCAGATTTAAATAAATTTGTCGCAAATGTAATAAATTTGTTGCAAATTTAAATAAATTTGTTGCAAATTTAAATAATTTGCTAATACGTATAAATAAATTGCTAATATGTATAAATAAATTACAAATATAAATAAATTGCAAATAAAACTAAATTGTGAATAAAGATAAGTTAATTAAAACTAGAATTCTGTTACTGCTATTAAAAATACAGTCAGGAGAAAACATTAGTTGATATGTGAACCATAGATGTATAAAAGATCGAAACACAAAATCTCTATTCTTTTAATTTTTCTTTGGTACTTACTCAAAAACAAAAATTAATAATTTTCAAATTCTACATACCTTCACAAAACGTAAGGAAACCTCTTAATCCGTGCCTGACCAGTAGTTCGTAAGCATGATATAATGTTATGCAAATATTCAAGTTTTTCATTATTTCTGAATAATTCCTGAAACAAGGAAAAAGATGTAATTTGTTTTGTTTTTTGTTAAAAGAATTATCAATCTAAAACAGTACTACTTTATAATATTAAACACGCACCTCATGAAATGTAAATCATGGAAAGTTAAATATGCCTCTAAAATTGATAGTTTTACAATAATTTTTTTTAACTTTAACCTAATTGTAGTTTTCTTGGTTAATTAATCTTGGGTCTTCTTTCTAATAAAATACTGTTAAAATTTTGAAAACATTATTTATTTCTTTTTTCTTATTACGATGTTTTGCCTGCTTCTTCTGGCAACTATAAAATTAAAATACAGTAAAACCTCGATATAACGGACTAATACAGGTGAGGGGGTGTCCGTTAAAGCCTAAAGTCCGTTATAAAAAAATAAATTTATTTACAAGGTAATTGAAGTTAGAAATAAACAAACATTTTAACTTAAAAATAAAGTAGGTAATGCATTTATCCAATTCGTACTTTCAGTAAATAAATTAAACATAAATTTACATAGACTAATGTAAAGTTCGATGCATTAAAAATGAACGTGCGCAAAGCAACTCGGGGGATTCCCATATAACTTTTTGAATTGTTAACATTAGCTTTGTGTTTGTGATCGGCAACATATAGATTTAAACATGTAACATATGAAACATATGTTATAACATTGACCCTTAGCACTCAAATTTCGTCTAATTATATATTGTAAGTCTAACTAGAATTAAATATACGGGAATAATAAAGTATGTATTATAATGTAAAGTTATATCGAAAAAATATTTAAAATGTATATTTTTTTATTGTCTGTCTAAAATTAAGTAAATCCTATACATATTTGAACGAGAAGCACTATTTTTTCCATACAAAATTTTGTCCATTATATATCCGAAGTCTGTTATGTCGAGGTCCGTTATATCGGGGTTTTACTGTACATACATACATGAGAATACAATTATTTACCTCATATCAATTAAATTTTCTTTTATATGTGTATAAGGAAAATAATCATATTCTCATCTATGTATGTATTTTAATTTTACAGTTGCCAGGAGAAGCCTGAAACAAGCAGGCAAAACCTGAAGCAACAGGCAAAACAGTATTTTATTAAAAAGAAGACCCAAGATTATTCAGGAAAACTAAACAAAACTAGAATTAAACAACGGGTCAAAATCACAAGAAAAACTAAATTTTTTTTTAATGATTTTTAGTGAAAATTAATTATTTTTATTTAATCATTAATGTAAAAACTGTAAATATTTTTCCATGTATTTCAAATTTGTACTTAGAAATAAATTGAAAACATCGTTTTTCATAAACATTTTGAATATTTGAATAAATCAGGATTGTTTACTATTATCACAGACTGTCTGTACTATTATGCAACTTTTTGTTTTTAGCCCTTTCATGAATGTTTACTTTAACCCTTTCAGTACTGAGCTCGAATATATTCGAGCGCTATGAAGCCGACCTACCAGACTGAAATCCAATATATTCGAGCAAGTTATGGCGCGAGTTTGAAACGCCGATATCTTGTCAAAAAATTACGATTTTGCGTTTTCTATACTAAGTAATAAATATAAAATAATAAAGATATAAGTATTACTATTTTTAAATTTTCAAAAATAATTCAGTCCAGGCATTCTAACTAATTCAGTACTGAAAGGGTTAATGTTTTAAAAAAAATCAGTAATAAAAAACTTTTTAGAAACTAGTCTACTGCTTTATCCTAACTATACTATATATGTTTAGATATATTAATTATGTAAAGCAAAAATTTTATTCGTGTAAGTAGGTAGTATTAAAAAAATAGTGCTTTAGCAGAAATAAACAATAGTGTGTTAACCCTCTTACCTGTGCGTCCTCCCTTTCTCCTGAAAATCCTTCATAGTCATAAAAATCTTCCCCTTCGTCAACAAGCTGCAATTTCCGGCAATCACCTTATGGGCCTTCAGCACCCTCGTGTACACCTCCAAAATGTTTATGTAATCGTCTCGGACTTGCTGCAATTTGTTGTCTAATGGAACGACAATCGTCTCAATCGACCTATCGTGCACGTAAGGTTGCACGTCAACGCTTTCTTCGTTGCGGAATTCAACGTGCGAGATTAACAAATTCCGGATTACGTCGCAAACGTCATTCAAAGAGCTGCCAGGGGTGGCGCTCAACGCCAACACCCGAAAATGCTTATTCTTCGGGTACACCTTCTTGATTACTTCACAATACGCATGGCTACCCCTTGCCTTGTGTGCTTCATCGAAAACTAGGCACTTTATTTGAGGCGCCAAGTCCGCAACTGTGTCCAAGTCGTTTTGCAAAACTTGCGGTGTTGCGAAGAACACTCGTTTCTCGAGCCATATTTCATTGCGAGACGTTTGTACTTTTGTGCCCGTTAACTCTGCCGTTACGTTCTTGGGAATCGCCATTATGTTGTAACAAGCGTCGATTTGTTGCTTTACTAACGGTCGTGTCGGCGCCAAGAATATTATTTTACCTGAAGGGTACCATCGGTAGAAGTTGTACATTATGACGGCGGCGATGAAAGTTTTGCCCAAACCAGTCGGCAGAGTAACTAAGACATTTTTGAATAAAGCTTCTTTGACAATGTTGAATTGGTAATCTCTCAGAGGATAGTTCGTGGGGTAAATCCAGTCGGATCCGGCTTCCGCATCAAAGCCTTTCGTTTCTTCCGCCATCCTGTAATAAGGAAAAAAATTTTTAATGACGTCAATCACAATATTTTTTTTAATTATGTATTAATATATATTAATTATGTATTAATATATATTAATTATGTACAGTGGGATTTGCTTAATCGGGAGACATTGGTAACGACAATTTTGTCCCGATAAAGCGGGTGTCCCTATTAACCGAGATGACCTTGATGTATAGCTAATCTGTCAGAAAATTACAAATTTGAATTTTAATGTGTATATAGTTACTAAATTTATAGTTTTTTTTAAGAATGACGTATACATATGTATACATATAAGCAGGGAAAAAATGTAATGGATGTACATAAATATGTATATAGTAGATACACTTTCATAACATTGCGTGAATAAAAATAAACACTACTCGTATTTTAGTCAGAAATTCAAGTTAAATATTTTTTAATTTAATTAATGGATGAGCACGATATTTGTTCACAAGCAAAACTATTCTTTTTTTAATTGTCTGTCCTATTGTTTTAGCGACTGTTGGAATATATCCCCTGTCATCCAAGCAATTTTATTTGCACACTAATCTAATAGTAATGCATCCATTCGAATACCATTAAAGCAGCGTGGTTTTTGCGATTTTCCGATTATTAACAATTTTCTTTAGTTAGTCTTTAGTTAGTCTCTGTTCCTGACATGTTTGAGCAACATAAGAGTGTGACACAATCCATTGCTTTTTTCGATCCTACAATTGC
>JAWQRP010003125.1:0-13982 GCA_033557875.1 Quadriops clusia | reverse complement strand
ACACGTGTACATGGTCAGGTGTATATGTGCACATGGCAATAAGTATACGTGTACATGGTAATAAGTATATGTGTACATGGCTGCCCGTGATTTTTCACGGGCATTAACTAGTGCTAAAACATAATGTGCGCTCTTTATCTTGCACTCAATTCCTTTCCTGACTCGGTCACTTCCTGTAAGAGCCAAGTTAGAGTTCAGAAGTAACAAGTTAGAGTAATTTGCCTACCCCAAGCATGGAATCCCTTTAGCAGTTAACTATTTCTCATTATACAAATGTTATAAATGAACTTGTAACAGCAAAGTAATTAAATTATTCGTACCGAAGCGTCCGCATGGTTCCATGCAAAATCCTTCGAAATTTTCCAATTGAAGAGAACTATGTATTCAATACAAAGTAATTAAAAAAATACTACATGTTAATATTCTATGGGAAAACAGGTTGTCCCTGCAATGTGTAATACCGACATTTAATTAATTTATTAATCATCGGTTCGCCGAATCTCGTCATAAAATGCGAATGCTAGTGACAACATCGCCAGTGTCAATTGGTCTCGAAATTGACCACATATGCACGCATGGCTAAAGTTTGGGGGAGACAACTAATCGAAAACTAATCAGGGGGAACTGGGGCGACAATTAATTAGTTGCCCGTTTTGCTGCTGCGATATTCATAATAAATAATAATTAATTTATAAAGCTTAGTGGTTCTAAATGAATGGTGCTAAACGAATGGTCCAAAATGAGTGCTGCAAAATGTGTGCTGCAAATTTACTACTATAAATCTCATTAAATGATAAAAACACATCATCGGCATATTTTTTTAGTAACTTTTGCTCCCTGATCTGAATAAGATAAAATTTGTGCAGAATGTGTGGACCGACTGATTTGGCCAATTGTAAATAGCGCAATGGTTACGACACTTTTATTTATCTGTAAAGACACCAGAATAAAAAAGAAATTCCATTCGGCGACATCAATTCTCAGAGAAACTCGGAAATCTAAGCTCGATATTACATTTTCTGCCGAGTCGAGCCACCAGGAGGAGGTGAGAGAGAAACGAAAGATCTGGGCTGCACTGGGAGGAAGGGAGAAGGGGCTAAAGGTGGGTCGCGGACTCCTGCAAGATATTGTATTACCACATACATAAAATATTACGGTTATACTATGAACAGAACGGAGCTTTTTAATTATTACACTGAGGAAAAACTGTCTTGCACACTTTCAACAAACTCACTAAATTTTAATGAAAACATTCGTTTATTTATTTTCATAGTTCCCATTATTTATACAATATAAAATTATAATAGATATAATATGATAAGATATATAATATTATAATAGATTACATGTGAAAATATATTAAACAAAGTTCAGATACAGTAATATACCACGTAATTTCCCCTAATTATTAATTCAAAATCTATAGAGGAGCTCGAGCCCTAGCAGAATGTGTGTTGACATTCGACGAACAGATACCATCTAACTACCTCGTTATTATATGCGTAATTTAGAATTTATTCTAAAATTGCCTGGAAACTTATTCAATGTATATTATAATAACTTGTCTAATGAAACTTCGCGTGGAACTTCATAATAGTTCACGTAGGTTGGCTTTGCTCGGCTAGTAAGCCTCACTCGCCTCAAAATTAGTTCAATTTCTGAATGTAGGAAATTACTGTAATGCTCCTCGCCGGTTCTTTGTTATTAAAACTTCCCTATCGCATAAATATTTCATCGGGCCCCCGGGGGCGGATTCTTACGACTCGAGTCAAAAACACAAAGACTTGTTTGCTCTACTTAATAATTCCCAGATGGTTATAACGTAAGCAGGATATTTGTAAAATTACCTGCTAAGAAGCAGCTACAGCTAGGTATAACCACAGATATCTGTGGTATAACTATAGTTATACCTAAAAACGAATATTTTTCTCATAAATCGAATTATTACTGCACAATGCAAGTGCGAATTTATCGTATCTCTTTAATTACTAAAAATTATTTTTTATTCTAGTTTTTATTTTTGCATGTAATTACAATATTTATTCTAATTCTAAACAAAGAAAATTCAAATCCTGCCTGTTACAAAAATTCGCCAATTCTCAAACTATCAAATTCATTATAAGAGTGACGCAATAGAAAATTAGAAGTCGCAATAGAGAATGTTATCCGGGAAAAACACAATCAGGCGCGAAACGTCGATTAATAATAAAAATACAGACATTTTGAGGGTTCATCTTTACTTTTTGACCACATATTAAAAGAAAAAAAAAAGAATAAAATAATACAATTAGAAGAAAATGGTCAATAAAGCAATTATACTAATATGAAAATAATAAGAATAGTATAAATTAATGAATAATTTTAGACCGATAGTTGAATGTAAAATACTCCAGTTAACTGTATTAAAAAACCAGCGCCGAAGGCGCGAGGCGGCGAGCGAGCGAAGCGAGCGAGCTCATTCTCTTAATAACTTAAGAAACCTATGAAACGTTTTCAAATTAATACTAATATGAATAATAATATAATATTATAATAGGAATAGTATAAATTTATGAATAATTTTAGACCGATAGTTGAACGTAAAATACTCCAGTTAACTGTATTAAAAAACGAGCGCCGAAGACGCGAGGCGACGAGCTTGCGAATTGAGCGAGTTCACTCTCTTAATAATTTAAGAAACTTATGCAATGTTTTCAAATTAATACTAATATGAATATAATAAGAATATTTTAGTGCTAAGTTTTACAGAAAAAGAGACAAAGTAGCAATAAATCTGAACGCATATTATGATTGCTACTTGACATGAGTCGCGAAGAAAGAGAGAGAGAGAGAGAGAGAGAGAGAGAGAGAGAGAGAGAGAGAGAGAGAGAGAGAGAGAGAGAGAGAGAGAGAGAGAGAGAGAGAGAGAGAGAGAGAGAGAGAGAGAGAGAGAAAGAGAGAGAGATAGAAAGAGAGAGAGAGAGGGGGAGAGAGAGAGAGAGAGAAAGAGAGAATAAGGGAAACTAATAGAAAAACTGTCGAGGAAATATGCAAGCAAGATAAATGGCGTCGTCGACAATTGCGACGATAAACTTGTAAAGTTATTCACATTTTAAAATGGATACGGTGTAGTGAGTCGTGTAAATATGAAATTACGAACTGAATAAGGAGCAACAATACGAGAGGCGTCGCGTCGCGTCGCGCCGCTTCGCCGAAATATCGGATCCGGAGTACCATAGCAACTCCGCTCAATAAGATTATATAAACTAGTGCCTTAGTACGCGAACTTTGAACGGGATAATCTCCTTTGCAGAACACACTACTGCCTGAAAATTGCATAATAAATTACTCCGGAATTAATTATTTATGCCTATATTAAAACTCGAACGCGCAGTGATACATCGGAGAGCACTGTGCGCCGTTTGGCTGCATTTGATGTTGCGAAATTTATCTTCTGTAAACGTTCTTTGATGTTCTTTTCGCATAAAGCGGACGGACGGGAAGGAATAATAAAGCTGTGTACGTTCGAGCGTTTAGATTGCATACTTCAAGCTAGTTATTATCTTGCTTATATTCAAATTAGAAAATTATTAATGAACTGTGTAAACGTGCATGTTTACGATGTATTAAATTGGCAATGTTGCGAACATCTGTAATTTCATCTCGACTTCGCGTTCGTTGCTTTTACATTCCTTCCATTTCATGTTTATACGTATAAAGCGTACATAGTATATAGTAGATACATTTTTGTCCAATTTAAATGCTATAATAACCGGTATAATCAATTATTGTAATCAAACTCTACGATTATTTCCTTGGTTGTTTGCCCTCGCTTATGCAACCAGTAATACAGTAATACATTAACGGTGGTATAGTCGCGGGTAAAAACGGTTTAATTCAGGCCTGGTTTAATTAATTACGATTCTCACGAACAATTTATGTATGTAAATGCATCTTTATCTTTGCTAACATGTTTACTACATGCACATGCATGCCCATACACTTGATCGTTCAAATTATGAAATGTAAAAATGAATATTAAACGAGTTTTTGTCCCCGTCATTAATTTAAATTAAATAGTTATTAAATTTACGCGCGTGTGTTAATTATTCTTCTCCAGCTGAAGTCCTTGGGATGTAGATCCGAGTATATTCGTCGATTTGCTTATTTGTATTTTATTAGTGGAGTTAAGGTCGTTTACCTAAGGCAGAATTCCTGCCATTGTGCTATCGCAAACGTACTAATTAGTTAGTACTACCTACTAATAATTATGCACTCATAATATAGTTACAATAATAGGTTAAAAATGAGAAATTTAAATTATTCAAATAAAAGGATTTAAATTGTAGTAACGAGGCGCTTCGGAGATAACATTTAGATGCACACGGGATATAAAGCGGCGGAAAGAATGTTAATTAAATATTCCTAAACAAATTATCTCGTTCCATAGATTTATAGGCTACGTGTAGCCTTATAGGAACGGGAAAGCGTGTTATGTAAATCTTTAAATAATGATAAACGCTTACACACACACAAAGCAACAAAAGATAAAGAGTGAAAAATATTTATAAAAGTAATTTAACGTGAATAACGCTCGATATTTCGTTCCTAGCGTGTGCACGTAGTGTATTACTCTCAATATATTCTTATCAAGCGAAACATAGTCCTGTCCACTTAAACTTCGCAGAGCTGCACATAAAAGGAAGTGGAAAGGAAAGAGACCGAAAACTGCATTATTTCTAGCGCAACGACGGCTTTACGGCGATTATTTGTTTCTGTTGTGTTGCTGCATTTTGTCATTACATAATTACATAACTATACTTTTTACTTGACTAATTTTTTTACTTAATTATCTTTTTTACTTAACTAAATTTTTCACATAACGAAATTTTGATTTTTAATCGTCAGCGTCGCGGGAAAATGCAAACGAACCTCTTAATATTCCCGACATTGCGCGGAATTCCTCCTTAAATAAGTAATTTATTTTCCCAAAGTTTCACAATTTGTGCGCCTCCTCATCATTTATTCTTTTTGTGTGAAGTTATTTCGTACGCCATAATCCGCGACGGACGCCACATGAACGGTCTCGCTCTGTCCCCCTCGGTTTTACTAAAATCGATCAGGCCCATAGCGTCGTGCCCGATATGTGGGAGGCACTTCTGTTTCAATTTAATTTATTCAGAAACAAGTTTACTCGGTGTATTCTCATTTTCTTTATTTCTATTATTTTTTCTTATTATCATTAGTCTCTTAAACAAAAAAAACGCCACTTAAAGGACAGCCTACAAATGTGCAATTAAAGGCAATTCGAATAGATTGCTTAAAAACGTGACGCTTTTTTAATATTTAGATAATAGTCCATTTGAGGAAGTCATTTCGAGGCAATGCGTCATTCACGTTAACGCTTACTGCGAACGAGTGTATAAATTTATGAGTATGTACATACATAACTAATATGATAATACCCATAATACATGTGCATGCAATATGATGTACTTACTATTGTATAAGTATCATAGAAATTACTTCTCCATGAGTAATTTAAGTAGCTTACCTGCAACAAAAAGAAAACAATAATAAAATTAGGCGATCCTCAAGTTCGAGCGCAAATAAAAATAATTCCCATTTAATTCCGCAGCCATTTGTTGTCGAATCAATTATCTGGCGTCCTTGACAGCGTTGTTACAACAATATTTACTACATTACATTTCGCACTCGTTCCGTGGAACCTACGTTATTATCATGGAGAAGTCGAGCTCCTTTGTTCTTAATGGTACCCGCACTTATCTGTATAATTAGCATCGCTTAATTTCATAGTGTGTAAATCAGAAAGAATTTAAAATTGTAAGAAGGATTATAATTGTAACGAGGAACGAAAAAGCCGGGATCCGTAAAATCGCGCATATTTTCATGGCCATTAACTAGTGCGTGTTAACATCGTTTCGCGTTTCTTTTCTAGTAAATTCTCGAGAATTCGAAATATCGATTGAAGGAAACGAATCCCTTAGAATCGCCGATTCTGATTGCATTGCTTCCCAGTAATGGAGTTAATAAAGAGGGAATAATAATAAAGTAATGAAAAAGCAAAGAAAGCAATTTAACAGATGCAGCTTTTATTTAATTACAAATGAGGCGAGTTGTTTGAGGAAATAAAACAGGAAAACGGAGCAAAGAGAAAATAAAAATTATATTTGATAATTATTACGTTTAAACAAGTTTGACAGACAAGAAACGCTGAAAATGATTTAAATTGGGGGAATCAAAGAGTGCTCGCTCTCGGCTAGTTCTCTCTCTCGGCCAGCTTCCGTCTCGCTCTTCGGCAAATTGTATTTCTATTGGAGCGAGACGCAGCAACGTCGCTACGTAAAGAACATTAATTTCCTCGTCGACTTTCAGGTTTATTACAGTAGCCAATTATACGTGAGCCACTTTGGGACATTCACGGCGAGTCCACGGAGTTGAACAGCCGAAGAGGGCGCCGCCTCTCCGAAATGGGGGTGCGGAGTGCCGCCGAAATGCCCTGTAAATCGCTATTTGCCGGTTTTCAAGATAACCCACCCCCTTGCCGGTTCTTTCTGTTGACAATATGATTAAAATTTCACATCGATTCACTCCGCCGAAAAATGTTTAAGGTAAGAATCGCTTGTGAAATTGCTTTATGGAATTCTTGATGGAGTAGGTACGATTGTTAAATGCGACAATCAATTTAATGTTTCATAAATTCAATCGATGGTATTTTGTTGTTATTATATTACATATGTATATTCTAATACTTATTAACAACACTATTAATATTAACAAACACTATTAATATTAACAATACAATTTATTAATAATACCATTTATTAATAACACAATTTATTAACGTTAATACATATTTGTTGTGATATTAATTAATAAAATAGTTATATTAATAAATATCCGTCATAATATTTATTAATAGATGGATTTAAATATTTGATATTCTCAGATTTCCAAATTGTTAGGACTTCGAGCTCGCTCGCTTCGCGTTCTCGCCGACTAGCGCCTTCGGCGCTCGTTTTTAAAACACTTCACTGGAACTTCTTACATTAAATTTTTGTCGGCTTCTATATATTACGATAAGGAAGCATTTTGCTGTATAAAATGTTTGACGCATAACATTTTTTACTGTATAAAATAATATTTCCCCTCACAAGATATTCTGTAACATAAAATATTCGTGGATAAAATATTTTAATATTTTTAATGTTTAGAGAGTGTTTAATTATTATATTACATATTATGTATATTATAATACTTATTAACAACATTATTAATATTAACAATACAATTTTTTAATAATACATTTTATTAACATTAATAAATATTTGTTGTGATATTAATGTAATAATAATTAATAGAAATGTTATATTAATAAATATGCGTCATAATATTTATTAATATATAACGAATATTTTATGTTACAAAATATTTTATAAGGGAATATATTATTTTATACTGTAAAAAATGTTATGCGTCAAATATTTTATGTAGCAAAATGCTTCGTAATTTATAGAAGTCGACAAAAATTTAAGCTAAAGAGCTCCAGTAAACTATCTTAAAAAACGAGCGCCGAAGGCACGAGGCGACGAGCTCGCGAAGCGAAGTTCCCATCATTAAAAATGTTTTGTAACATTTTTATCTAAATTAGTTCATATTTTTATCTAAATTAGTTTATATTTTTATCTAAATCAGTTTATATTTTTATCTACATTATTTTGTAATATTTTTGTCTGAAATATTAGGTATTTTTTGTTCAAATTATGTTGTAATATTTAGTAAAATGCTTCCTTGTCGTAATATATAGAAGCTAACAAAAATTTAATGTAAGAAGCTCCAGTGAAGTGTCTTAAAAAACGAGCGCCGGAGGCGCGAGTCGGCGAGCGAGCGAAACGAGTGAGCTCGAAGTCTCTATAATTAAAAACGTTTTGTAACATTTCTATCTAAATCAGTTTATATTATTATCTAAATCAGTTTATATTTTTATCTAAATTATTTTGTAATATTTTTATCTGAAATATTATGCAGTTTTGTCTAAATAATTTTGTAATATTTAGCAAAATACTTTCTTGTCGTAACATATAGAAGCCGACAAAAATTTAAGGTAAGAACCTCCAGTGAAGTGTCTTAAAAAACGAGCGCCGAAGGCGCGAGGCGGCGAGCTCGCGAAGCGAGCGAGCTCCAAGTCCTAACAATTTCGAAATCTGAGAATTTTAAATTTTTAAATCCATATTATGATACACATTAATATTAATAAATATTATGGCGGATATTTATTAACATAACATTTTTATTAATTAATATCACAACAAATATTTATTAACGTTAATAAGTTGTGTTATTAATAAATGGTATTTATATTTATTATTATTATTTATATTTATATATATATTAAATCAATCGAATCTTCTCTAAACAATATTGCCAAAAATATATTGATACCAACGCGTGTTTATTCTTGGGCCAAGATTAGTCTTCTCTGAGTGTAGTGATTTTCTCATGATTATCCGCGAGCCGTCGTTATTAAAGTTATTTAATTAAACGCGGTTTGGATTTAATGCAGCTGATGGAACGATTTATTGTTATGAATTCTACGAGTCTGACTTCCATCAGCGGAATGTTTTCAAGAAACTGTTTTATGCTAGACGGAATTCGCATTTAACAGAGTGATGATCAATGTACTACTCGGCTAAACGAATTTGAAGGCTCTAGAAAGCCATAAATCCGTTCGAAGATGAAAGTGACGAGAGTATTTAACGCGAATTTATACGAATTTATACGAATTTGGTAATATAATATGGCATAATATAATAATAATTGAGATGTTTTAATAAATTAATTCGTATAATTATAATAACTGTAATACGAGTCAGATTGATTGATTACACGATGTGTTCATCCCTCGCCCCTTTAATTTCCATAAAATCTCATTATTACTCGGAATGGTAGGTGCAAAAAAAGCGAATGGTAATTACTCGGCGACCCGTTTTAGATCTAATTAAACGCTGCACCGAGTTCGCTATTTACGCTACAAGCTAAATATTTTTATCTCGTAAACACTGATAATCGCCTATTATTGAAGTGGACGAGTACATACATACGGGCCTCTAATTGACTTTTTTGTTTCTGTGATTGCCGGAATGTTTCTCTTCGCGTTTAATTAAATCTCACATAAATTAAATGCCTTTAAGGCTTTAACGTTTGAGCCTTTAATGTTTGAGCCTTTAATGTTTGAGCCTTTAACGTTTCAGTCTTTAATATTTCAGCCTTTAACGATCTATTCAATAATGTTTAAGCCTCTAATTTCTAAGTCAGATGTCTTCAATTTTAAAATTAGATACTTCTTCATTTTCTGTTTAGTGAGACGCTTGAAACTATCTATGGGCAGCTGCGACAACTGTCGAGAGTACTTTTCGCACTTTACCTTTATCATCTTATTTAACAAGCGTTTAGCGCGAATTAAGGAAAATAACACTTAGGCGAGTTAACGTGCATGCCAGTATTGCAAATACACCAGGCAACATTATGTATGTATCCACAAAGATAGAAGAGAATAAAGTACCAAACTAGTCTCGTGTTGACATGGCCACGCCTCTATTTAGCGACAAGATTATTAGTACTAATCAGTCAATCATACTAATCTCACTGGTACATACGTATCGGATTAATGGGCGCTTTGGAATTTCAGTTCGGGTTCTAAATAAGCATCTATTTTTCAAGTTAAACCAAAGGAAACATTTCGACAATCAACTTGAGGCGATTAGTTTAGTCTCTCGAGTAAATCACACACATTGCAATTAAACAAACATTGATAAGATAGCGACGTTTAATAACATTAGTAGCCGAGCGAGGTCGGATTATCAGGAAATTTTTAGAGGAAGAGATAAGGAAACTCGACTTATCTGCTATGTTAATGCAATTAACGAAAACTTTTTCAGTATATTGTCAAGTTAATAATTATAATAATAATAATAATAGTATAATAATAATACTATTATAATATTATTATTATTATTATTATAATCGTTGATGATCGTTAATCTAATAATGCAGTCCGACTCCCTTGTTGTGCAGTTTAATAAAACGTATTTCTACAATACCAAGCGCAGAGCAGATAGAACATTTTATTTTTCGCTTTCCAAGCCACGAAGCTTTCCATGATGCAATATTTTATAAAATATACAACGTGAAAAAGATATGATGCATTATGTATTCATTTTCTCTCTCTTGAAAATCGATATTAGCTTGTTTTGCACACAGGAGAGCACACGTTGGGAACGTCGAGTGTATCAATAATAAATTTATTCGGGGGCCATGATTTTCTCCCTGTGTTTGTTATAATGCGCAATTCAAATTCACTAATAGTGAGTTGTGTAGTTTCCACATGTAATGGTTTTGAGCATTTCCTTGAACTCGGCGACTGACCTTTCCAGCGTTATTCCAATATCACATTTCTACTTCTCTATAAGGTACACACACGCTTACAATGTACAAGTTGCTTTAAATGCATTTTGTTTATCGTTCAAAATGGAATTCGTCAAGGTTGTAATGATATCATTCTGTATTAAAGATGTTGTTGCATGCTTGTAGAGAATTTCTATTTTATGAATTGATTTCTTTGTGAGGATTATCAATAGGTATGTTGTTGCACGTAATACGAAGCCATTTCAATACGAAATCATTTGGAACATATCGATCGAAAATTATTATTAGAAAGGCGAAATATTTTATAAATTCGTTTCAATTAATGTAAATGAAATACGAGTTGCATCGTAGTTTCTTAATCCCGGTCTTCGTGCGAATTCGCGAAGAGTAATGACGAGATTTCGATTTATATTCTAATTATAATCCCATATTGTCCAAAGGTTTATAAATAATCGCGGTCTGTTACATTTGAAGTGTTTTATATTTGGAATGACTGGTAGGTATTTGTCATGAACGCAGAGTTTACTCGAACATCTGCCAACAGGCTGCTTCAATGCACTGATTCTAAGGGGGCCGTCCGTTTATTGCGTTATTTAGGTTATTTAAGAAAAAAAATATATAAAATATATAGTAGTATAAAATGTTTATTTCACAATAATCAAATTAAAAATTTCAGAAGGAATCTCATCTGTAAAACGAACAATTCCGCAGGAAACAACGCTATTGCTCGCTGCAATACATAATTGCATTTCGCATTATTACGGCTGTTGATCGATTTTAACAGGATATAAGCATCTATAATAGGCTGCACTAATTTACATGTAGCTGCATTCGCATTAACGTTGAATAGGAATTATTTATTAGTGCAAACTGGAATCCTATAGTACATACATAACGATTTGCATTAAATATTTATTCTGAAAACTCTCTGAATCTGTCTGGATCAGTGGCGTGCGGTACTCCCGCAGATTTATAATTAACTTACGTGGAGATATTTCGAGATGATATAGTTGGGTACTTATTATTTGAGTTTATCAACTAGTTTAATTGCAAAAGTTTCGGTTAAGTTTGCACAGGCGTCAGCTCGGTAAACTCATTAAAAATCGTTAAATCCGCTAGTTTTCGATATCCACGATATATACATAGTTTTTCTCGAACTGGAACTTAATTTAATTTGCGTTAAAGCGCTTCTCTAAACAAAAGCGGCGCCGAAAAATAAACTAATTTGAAACAGCTGCTCCTAAACGCTCTCGACCATTTCGCCGGATGCTTTCCGCAGTGAAATGGAGCGTTCTAAACAATACATACTTAATCGTGCATTCTAATTGTGTATTCACACGTTTGTGTTTCGCATTCTTTTAATTACTAGTTTGGAAAATTTCAAGTTTGGATTATTTCAAGATTGGATCATTTCAAGTTTGGATAATTTCAAGTTTGGATAACTTCAAGTTTAGATAATTTCAAGTTTGGAAAATAATCGAAAAAGCTCCGTAGAAGGCGAAATTGAATAAGTATTAGGGCAGAGCCTAGACCAGTAATAAATTGCGGATTATGGAGCTGAACAATGCATAAAATTTACCTCATAAGATAAGCATTCTGACAACTCGAATATCGCATTACTCAACAACATGACTCGTACCAAGTGTTGAAATGTGAACTTTAAAACTTTGTTTAGCTTACGTATTTTCAAACATTTAATTAATAACTATAATATAAAATTATTTTTATAGCTATCATTTTTTAATAATTTTATGTAAATTTTGATTCAGTTGCTTAATTTTGAATATAGTTTTATGATGAAGTTACTTGAGCTATTAATGCTTGTTCCTCTTATGGCTCATAAGAAGCCATGGCTTCATTTAAACAAGTTGTTGGATTGTCAAGATGTACGTAATTCTATGTTATTACTATCATTGCGGAAGTGCCTTGATGAACGTTCCCATCACGACGTCTAATTTCAATCTGCACCATAACGTTGTATAAATATTATTGTTTCATTTCTTTCGTGCTATTTATAAGTACTAATGAAACGCTTTAATTTTAAAAATTAATAACAATTATTACTATTGAAACAAAATATTATCGAAAAAAAATTATTGAAAAAAAATTATCGAAAAAAAAACTAAGAAGACGATGTTAAATACTAATAAAACCTAAATTACCTGTCGCTGTGTAACGCTACGTATTAGCATCGTAAGTTACTGAGGAACATAAATCAAGAAAATGACGTTAATTTTAAACCCGCAAGTGTGTTTTATAATACAGAAACAATATAATTACGATAACATTAACATAATTCTAACCTAAACGCTCGGTAATGTGGAGGTGACTTTCATTTTGTATTATTAACATTATTGGAAAGCTAACTAACACTCGACACGCTTGCTTCTATAAGTATACTTATCTTATATATAAGAATATTCGTATAAGTATAAGAATATTCGTATAAGTATAAGAATATTCGTATAAGCACATGTATAAGTAAGCGCTAATGTTGTAATTATGCAGAAAATTCCTCACTAAACTCTTTCGCTGACCATTTGCCCGATTGCGATTTTCCCCAAAACAATAAACAGTCGTAATGAAAACGAGCAAATGATCTAAGATCGGAGTGTTTCCGTGCAAGCCCACGTCCAGTTCGCGTCGTTGAATTTTTTATACACATCATGTTTATTAATAAGCGCACCGAGTAAGTAAAATCAATGAATAATGTTTATTAATTTAATAGTTATAGCATTGGTCGCAGAAACGCGAAGATTTGGGGCAAACGACCTTTTTGCACGAACCTTCTTTCTCACAATAAAAATGTTTACACATGTTTCGCAATACGTATTTGCCTGAAGCGAGAAAGAATGACAAAGCGGAGAAACGGGAACCAAGAAAGAAAAATTCTTTAAAATAAATACTTTTAGATAACATTGTATGTATTATGGATATTCCGATGATGTATAGAACTTACGTATACCTGCACAATTGGCGGAGGCGCGCGGTCAAATCTTGTCAACTTAGTATGAGCACCTATACTAGTAACATATTTACTCTTTCGTTGAACAAATAAACATATGTTATTAAATTTTGGATTAAACCAACAAATATTACATTAATTTAAAAAATATTAATATTATTTAATCAATATACTGCGCTTCTTCAATTCAATAACGAGTAATATGTTGACGTTACATTTTAAATCAATATCAGTTAGTTGACGTATATTAAAACAACTAACTAATAATATTTGTTAATCCTATAAATATATTGTTAATCCAACAGATTGTTAATCCAACATATTGTTAATCCAACATATTGTTAATCCACTCCCAAGTAGCACAAATAGTTATATAATAGCTGAGAAAACGTTTTCTCGACAATTTAATAAACCAGAAGTTTTATAAAAATGTCTTGAAAACGTTTATTCGACCCTTATGCAACCTTTATACATCCAAAAGGTTATAAAGGTTATATTAAAGTATATCTTAACACATTTATAAAACCATTTTGAGTTTGATAGGTATCCTGCTGTTACTTCTATATAACAATTTTTATTTATAATGGTAATC
>JAWQRP010003124.1:0-13984 GCA_033557875.1 Quadriops clusia | reverse complement strand
GTATAAATACGGTGGTCTCCGATAATAAACAAGAGCATGAAAGAAGCACGCCAGATGCAGTCTCTGCCGCTGGGCCATACCAAGCCAATTCGCCCACGTTAACGTATGAGAGATCCTGTCATATCTACCGATGCCATAGATCAACCGAAGGCAGGAATTCTGAACCCTTTGTATGCGCATACAGTCTTCCTGGTCTATACAGGAGTCATACAACACATCGCCATAGTTGAGATTCGACAGCACCAAACTTTCACATAATAAAATCTTAAGTTTTCTACTCAACAAATGGCGACTGCTATAAATAGTCCTTAGAGAATAGAACGATTTTTGAATTAGGGAGGATATGTATTTTGTGTAGCGCAGATTACTGTCAATGACAACACCCAACACCTTGGCCTCGTCATATCATAATGTCGACCAAAAGAGAAGGGAAGATAACTCATCGCACCAGAAAAAAGTGTGTTGCCGCTCAAAATTAAAATAGAAATCCTCGATCGCTTGCTTCGCGGCGAGACATTTGCCTCCGTATCTCGTGCTTTCAAAATCAACGAATCGACAGTACGATGCATAAAAAAAATGCGAAGAAAAAATCAAAAATTCCATAGCTTCTACCTCACTATTATCAAAAACCGTGCGTGATCCAGCAATTGAAAAGATGGAAGCCGCGTTAACGCTATGGATCGAAAACCTATATCAGAAGAGAGTGCATTTAACTGGTCCATTAATTCGTAAGAAGGCTAAACGGCTTTACGAGCACTTCAAAGAACCTGCCACTGAACATCTGAATAGATCCTTTATTCCGAATAAAGTATTTCAAGCATCAGAAGGTTGGTTCAACAAATTCAAAGTGCGACAAGCACTCCATTTCATCAATGTTGTGGGAGAAACTGCACCCCCAGATGCTTCAGCAGCAGCAGTCTATCCACAAGAATTTTTGAACTTGATCTCTAAAGGTGGATATAAACCTAAACAAGTGTTTAGTGCGGCAGAAACAAGTTTATTGTGGAAAAATATGCCAAATAAAACCTTCATGTCAACAAGTGAAAGACTTGCACCTGGGCTTAAGGGGGCAAAAGATAGAGTTACCTTGTTGCTGTGTTCTAATGCATCAGGGGACAGTAAAATCAAGCCACTTGTGTTCCACAGATCCTTAAATCCACGTGCTTTAAAAAATAAAAACAAAAACGATTTACCAGTGTTTTCGCGCGTGAACAAGAATGCCTGGATTACTCCTGCAATTCTCGAGCATTGGTTTCAGAATTGATTCGCTCCGGAAGTTGAAACTTATTTAACAAATAATAATTTAGATTTCAAGGCGGTTCTAGTTTTAGATATTCATCCCCGTGAACTTGAAATAACGCACCCTAAAATAAAGGCGATGTTATTGCCCCCACACACACATCGACCTTACTCCAACCCTTTGACAAAGGTATTATTCAGACTTTTAAACTTTATTACGTCAGAAGAACATTCAAAACTCTCCTTGAGATGATGGAGGGCCACCAGATCATGAATCCAATGGCATGTTTACAAATGTTTGGCTTAGTAAATTGCATTGTTTGCATAAAAGAATCGTTACAGGAGTTAAAGCAATCCACATTGAGGGCAGGTTGGAAAAAACTCTGGCCCACTTTCAATATAAGCAATGATTACAATTCACAGAATGGTTTGCATAGACAAACAGTAACTGAGAATATGGTTCAAATCGCCAAAAACATAGGAAGAGATGGTTTCGAACTGTTGGAATCGAACGACATCGAAGAGCTTTTTGAAATGAAAAACGAAGATTTGACTGAAGTGGAATTAGAGGAAATGCTCGAAATTAAATTCAGTGAAGAAGTTGCAACCAGCACGGAAAGGAAGACGATGACGTTAACAGACTTGAACGCAGGACTACGCAAGGCTCGTGATCTTTGTGATTTCTCATTGGTATTGGTCCATCTATGGACAGAAGCCTCCTTTTTAAACGTAAAAACGAGGAAGCCACTGCGGAATATCAACGTGAGTTGAAAAATATTAGGGAGAACGAGAAACAAGGACAAATCACTACCTTCTTTGCGCCACTGCTCACGCAAGATAATTAGATGTACCATTGAAATTTTCTATTAATTTTGTTAAGAAACTTTGAATAAAAGTATTTTTCATTATTTTATTGTATTTTGTATTATCATTAGTATGAAATTGCGCAATTTTCGCAACTTTTTCCAAGAAGCCCATATTATATTTTATTATTTTCTATTCTCGCATTCCTTGTTTGCAGGGTACTTGTGTCTCCCGCTAATAAAGAGGTTTGGCTGCAATGCATAGTCTTGGACTGTATTAAAAGGAATTTGTTTTTGACACCCGCCTCATTAAAAAAATCTATTGACAGAGACGAGTAGATTTCGATAAATACTTACTTTGCAAAATACTTAATAGTGCGTTATGCAGGACCTGATGTAATTTACAAATAATGTTAGAGAAAGATTAAATATTACATTATATTTTCCATTGAATAAAAAGTTGAGGAATATTCTTGATTTTAATTGATCATAAGGCTATAGAATACGGCAAGATGTGTACCTATGTACATGGGAAGATGTATTTGTGTACATAGTGAGGTGCATATATGCACACGGTAAAATGTATAAGTGCACATGGTAAGATGTACGCACGTAAAAAAACAAATTTTAGACAAACGTAGCAATTGACGCAATTTGTTTATTTAGTATTATCAATAGAACGATGCGACATATCTGATTGATGATTATGTAGATTTTACCAGATTTGTTTGCCTTTCTATCAGTGTTCTTTATTTCTCGCATTAAATACGTATTAAAGTATTACAGTAATAGATCTGTGTGAACAATGATTACAAAAAATCTAACATATTGCTCCGTTTTCATTCTCTCTTGTTATATTTTCAGTAGTAAGTAACTCTTAAATTTCATTTACATGAGCAACATTGAAATTCATATTGCTTTCATTAGTTAACAATTTTTGTCCTAGTTGCATCAGCCCTAAAATGTTACAAATGCAACGGCCTTTCCTGTGGCGACTCGTTTAACGATACAAACCCTGAGCTTGTCATCGAAAGGTGTAACTCTTCCTTAGAAGGAATTCCATCAACTTTTCTGTTAAGTGAATCATTCCAGAAGTTGTTTATCGGAAGACCTCGATCTGTGTATACCTTAGAAAGCGAATGTTTGAAGGTTAAGTTTGATGCAGATGGGTCAGCAGCCCGACAGTGTGTCCCTTCCATTAACGGTTTCGACGTTTGCACTATAATTCAAACACTAGCTGGGGATGCGGGGCTGGATTGCGAAACATGTAGTGACGATTTATGTAACTCTACCGGAAGAATGGATGCAACATTTGCATTTGCATTTTTGACTGGTATTGTAATTTTTAAGTCTATTTTTTTTAAGTAATAATATTATTTTAATAGATATAATTTTAAATTTTTTTTAATTTTAAATATATAATAATAATAATAATTTAAATATACATACAATTTTTAAATATATATCATTTTAAATAAAGATATATATATAATCATTTATAATAGTGTATATAATAGCCTATTGTTATTTAAAGCTATTACGTACCTTCAAAAAAATATTCTAGATTAGATTGGATTTTTCATGGTACTTACGCAAGGAGCCAGATAGGAATTCATGGAAGCATGAGTAAATAAAAGGGATGGGGAAATTGAACAGTATTTTTGTAAGGAACATTCGGCTCTGGAAATTAAGTCACAAAATATTCTTCTTAATCTGAAAAAAAAATTTAAATAGATTAGTCAATGACTAAAATCAAAACAAAGAAACCAATAGTGTTTTTATAAAAAATAACGTTGCTTCATTTATTAATAATGTAGTAATTTAAGATATATATGTATATAATACTTATATATTAAAGGATTGTTCGAAAATTACACACAAAATGAAAATTTGTTTCGATTCAAAGCGTAGCGCATGTATAATTTAGGGACAACCCCCTTATATCGAGAGGTGTGTACATAATTACATAAAATAATCTATTTATACTTATTTAACAACTATCACGGATATATATAAAATGAAAATACACAATTGTTTACGCTGTCGTAACAAAAAAGTATAAGAAGCGGTTGATGCATGGTGCGGTGGTAGACGAATCTTTTGCCCCATGACCTTTGAACCATTTTGTGACGCTAGTGCGGTCGTCGAAGAATTTCGTCGCTGTAGAGTCATTTCGAAGTCGTTCTTGTTCTCAAGTTCGCCCTCGCTTGGATGAACTCCTGGTTGAGGACTTTGTCCTCGTCTTTGGGGAGGGTGACTTCTTGCAGTTTTTTCGCTCGGTCGGCGATGACTTTCTCTAGTTCGGGGGTATTGGCTGAGACATGGCTTTCTAACTCTTTTTTCGCCACGTTGTCCTTGTGCTTTGCTAAGGCCTTTTGGAGTTCAGACTTTTGGTTTAGAACGTTTTTGCCACTGGATGCAGCAAAAATTCAGAAAAATAAATAAGTGCACTGTTAGACAAGGCAATGGATGAATGATTAAGTCTAACTTTTCTTGAAATTTAATTTTAAATTTTACATAATATCTATTTTTGTATATTATTTTTGCTTTATTTTTTAACATTACTTTTGCTTTAATTTTTCGAAATTAGGCTTGCTTTGTTTTTAGAACTTAGTTTTGTTTTATTTTTGCTAATTTTGTTTTATTTTTGCTAGTTTTGTTTTATTTTTGCTAGTTTTGTTTTATTTTTGCTAGTCTTGTTTTATCATTAGCTATTAGTTTTGATTTATTATTGAAAGTTAATATTGCTTTATTTTTTAAAGATATTTTTGTTTTATTTTCTGAAGTCAGTTTTGGTTTGTTTTGTTTTACGTGATTTAATTTTACTTTCTGTTTGTCTTATTTTTATTTTATTTGTCACAATCTCATGTAAGCCATAGATTTGTTAAAGATACAATTACTTAATATTTTAAATACTTACATTTTCTTGTTAAACATAAGTTCCCTATGCAAATTCTGCCTTTCGGTGTTGTCCAGCATTGGGTTGGGAGGTTTCCTAGGGATGATTAACCCTTCTTCGCTAAGTAAAGGGGGTGAGGGCAGGTGGCTGGTTGTTCTTTGGGCTTCGGGAATCATATTTGTTGCCGTGTCTCCTTAAAAATATAAATAAACTGATATCACCACTTCTTTAAAAATACTTAGCTAGGTGTAGGTAGGAAATGACATTTCATATAATTATACAAATAATAATAATATTAATAATGTAATATGCAATAATTTCCTATGTAAGAGTAAATTCGGCTATAGGTTGTGCAAGTCAAATACAGGAAGAAAATTATTAAGAAGTTATTTAAATAAAAAATTAAAAGCAAAGTGATTAAAGTCAAAATTATTAAAATTATCTCAATTAATATTATGTTGTGCATTAAAATCTGTTTCGCTAATTTACCAATTTAATTGCGTTAGCCGCAAATTAGCACTTATAGGAAGCAGGCATTAATTACAAAGTAGGAATTTTACGCAATCCTGGACTTGAAATAAATAAATTTGTAATGTACCGCCGTGAATATCTAAGATATGTCAAAAACTAAAGATTAATATATGTTTGCTAGTTTTTACATTTATCGTACCAATGGAGCCCTCTGAGTGCCAGTTTTCGAACAGTTTTATTTTTTGGCTGACCATTGTGCACCTGCAACTACCTACTACTACTCTAAATATCAAAGAAAGCAGGGAAACGTGATCTATGTGCTTATTTATTCTAATAGGATTAAGTTATTCGGCCTTGCCCTATAGGATTAGAATCATTCAAATAATAGCATGTAGTAACAGAGCATGAAAATGTGTAGATGCAGATTAGGTCAAGTACAAACGGGAAGTCAGGAACTGAAACGAATGATAAGAAACTGGTTGATAAGAAACGTGTATTCGGGCAATACCATTAATAAATATAAAAGAATTCGAACGTTACGAAAATGATTCATCTTTAAATATGAATTCAATATCAGGCATTAAACATGAGGCAATGGACATAGGGCAGTTAACATAAGGCAATGAACATAAGGTATTTAAAAAAAGCATTAGTAAAAAGATAAAGATTATAAATAAAGTAAGGATTATAAGCAATATAAATAAAGTAATGAATATAAATAAAGCATTTAAAAAGACGTAAGCATAAAAAAATAGAAAGTAGACCGTCATCAACCAGCAGACTTACAATGAGAAACAATAAGAGTAAATTAATAACAAAAAGACAAGAAGAGATTAAATTTCACATTCACATAAACGTAATAAATAAAGTGGGCAGAATTAATTCCAGGTCGCCTATGCAAGTAAGGACTGCTTAGAAGATTTATGGTTTTACCTACATTCGTGGATCTTACAATAAACGTTCGAAGAGAGATTTATATTTTATTGCACTTGCACATATATTGTCTAAGAATGTACGGTATTGTGTAAAGTAAACTTTAGCGAGTATAAAGTTATAAATGGACTTACGATCGAAAGGAACTCACAGTCTATTTTGAACAATGAATAACTGCAAAAACCGAGAGCTGCTCCGCGCAAAACGTTATACAATAAAGGAGCAAAGTATAAGACGTAATTACAATAATTAACTTGGGCTTACCTGCGTCTTTATTTCCCAGTTTGAGTTTCAGCTCCTCCACGGCGCTGCAGACAAGGTTATCTTTAGCGGTTAAATCCTAGAACGAAAAACACGGAATTACTAAACAGAATTCTTTGCACAATAAATACGTAACGTAACGGCTATTAAGGTGGAAATCTTATCAAAAATACAATGCGAGGATTTAGTAGAATTGTTGTGTACTTGAAACGAAACTTTACAGCATTATTATCGCTACAATTTCAATAAAATAGTTCCAGCGCCAATGCGAACTTGGTAAACAGTCACGTTCTTTGCCAGGTTGCGAAAAATTATTGGATTATGCATACATGCATTAAAATAAAATTTTTAAGAAAACTCTGTAAGTGTTGCTTATGTAATTTTTCCCGTATAAGGAGTGGACGGTTTAAATTTTTATACATATTTGGCGTTTCAAAATAGGTATTACAATGAAAATAAAATATATATTAACACTTAATTATGTTGCAAATTGCTACACTTGTTGCATTTGGCAAATTTCTATACGTAACCGTAGCTTGAGGCCTGTATGCTAATTTTTGGGATTTACATGAACGTTTGTTCTGTTAGAGAGATAAATAAAGTATTCTTATAGGATATGTCAACCGACGGAGTTGATTCGCTAAATAATGATGTTGTAATTATCGGTGTTGAGCGTTAACAGCAATAAATTACAAAAGAGCAGTAATAGCGCGCAATCTGGTACAGTTGATTAGTCTGCAACAATTCTACCGAGGAGAGGTAAAAAGTGCCATAGAAAGTGTTTGCCCGAGTGCACTTTCTCCTATAGAGGCGAATTAAAATATTTGATTCACTTTCGATCATCTTTTACAGGCAACCGGTTTACGCGTTTTACCGTTTAATGCTGCGGTAGTTTGTTGTTCAATGTTTAATGTTGAATGTACACTGTTAAATGTTCACTGATGAATGTTCGCTGATGAATGTTCGCTGATGAATGTTCACTGTTGAACATATAATGTTCACTCTTCAATGGGTAACGTTCGTTCTTCAATGTCTAATGTTCAATATTCGCTACTTACTATCGACAGTTACTATACCTTAGCAACCATTCATTTTCACCGACAATTGGTCCCGATTAGGAAGGATTAAATTAGGTATAATGGGATAATTAGCAATTAGTTAATTTTATTGGTATTTTAATAGGACCCATTTTAATACGTGCTGTTGGCAAGATATTCAAAAGAAAATGTGAAAATTCTATTAATAAATTCTAATAACAAGTTAAACATTAAATACGAAAGTATCTCCAGTAAATAAAATTTATTTTTTATTAACATTATTAACGTGTGTTGTTTGTGATGAACCAATTAAAGTGCAAACATGTTAGATGAGGGGCCCCGCATGTCCTAAATACGAATTAAAATATGTATTTACATATGCATTAAAGTCTATTTACTACTAGATATGTACATATCCTTATTATGTACTACTGGCATTTATATTTTATATGCTTATCTACTTAGTGATAAAAGGTATAATGCAGATATTACGTAGTAATACAATAAATGTAATTGATAAAATCATTTAAAAGATAAAATTTCCTGACATGAAAAAATGTCCTAAAATACCGCACAGAGCGCGATACGTGCTCATTAAGCGACACGTATAAAAAACAAACGTGTCTCGTATCCCCTTAGAATAACAAAAAAGAGGAAATACACACAATGTGGAAAGTAAATAATGGGTTTTGCGTACGTAGAGATTTAATACGGTCATTTTTAGTGCAATGTCTGCATGCCATATAGTTTCATATACATTTTCATTTACATACAGGATGTAGCATTGGGATACATTAAATCATATCTATATATTATCTATATGCTTAAGAAAATTATAATTAAAAAATTACAATAGAAACATAATAATTAAAAATTCATCATTTCTCAGTGGTAAATTTATATATAACCATTATTTTATCGCATATATAGTGAAGAAATTCAATAAAACTTAGTCAAGGAAGTAATAGGAATTATTACCAAAAAATGTATAATTGCATTAAATTAGGACTTCAGTAAAAACATACCATATTCCAGCCAAAAATAAGAATAAGCGATTAATAAGTGTAGTTCAAAATATGTGGCGATGTGAGGCAGGATAGTTTTAGTTGTACACTAACAGGGTGTAGCACAGAAGAATGCCAATCACTGTATACATTAATCCGACACTGTCGCACTGTTGTCGCGGCTTTTCTGCTGATTCCGCAGCGAAAAACAAGGCAAACAAATTTCGATAACTGAAAATTAATTACGATGTTTAAACAGGCAGGTGTCCATACAGTGGAAACAGAGCAAACAGTGACATATGTCCACTATTGCGTTAGCCGGTGCAAAGAAGACCATCACCGATGGCTTATCTGTGTCAAGAAGCCGTGAAATATGCAAATATAGGGGTGTTGACACAGCGTCTAACGATGAATGAATTGTTGCAAAAAAAAACCGATAATGCATGCTTTACGAAATAATTAATTAAAAAATGTGGGAGAAAAATGACTACATTCTTAATAGATATTGTTGGGGATTGCTCATATTGATACTGCACAGATACAATAATTTATGGCCACATTATGGGCAATAAAGATATTTATAGCTATTATTAATTACTCACGCAAACCATTCGTACAAAAAAAATATTTATACTTGCGCTATTAAAGTCCGTGCCGCTCAATAGTAAATATTATTGCATTTGATATTTAACGTCAAAAATATTTAAAAAAATTAATGAATTAATTCGTGTAATTGTATAAAACAGTGTAAAAAAGTGTGTAAAAGAGTCGGTATGTAAAATAAAGTGTGTAAAAAAAGTATATAAAAACGTGAGTAACTTCTTTGTAAAAAAAGTATGTAGTTACACACTGCAAATCTACACACTACAAATTTACATACTGTACATACCTACATACAGTGCATATCTATGCACATATAAAATAAGGAAGTAGAACGTATTTACCTTAATCCCCAAAATTTACATATTCCTAATATTTATGTATTTTATGCAATGCGGAACAAAATTGTGCACCAACCACACACAATAAAAAATATTCCCGCTAATTAAACGCGCACGAGTTTCCTC
Source organism: Quadriops clusia (assembly GCA_033557875.1). NCBI lineage: Eukaryota > Metazoa > Arthropoda > Insecta > Coleoptera > Hydrophilidae > Quadriops > Quadriops clusia. The sequence continues at coordinate 4,270 of JAWQRP010003124.1, read as the reverse complement.
GCAACAGCAGCACAAAGATTCAAAGAGAGGCGACGATATTCGCCTGTAGAAAGTCAAAGAGATACTGCTGCGGGTCTATTATGCTGCTGGTGAACGAGTTCACCTCGGGTGAAATTACTGCGTGTACCCAGCATGTACAGAAATAATAATAAACAGATGCTGTCATATTCTAATGCACATTCCCATGTTGCAAAACCCTCCCAACGAAGTTACGAAATTCCCATTCTTGAGCCGAGTAGGCTTTTGTCGCTCTCGTCTCCGACCGGGGCACGAAAGGGGGCAACGCAGGGAATCGCAGAAAAAATTGCACGAAGATGCACCGGCCGAGAAATTCGTGAGAGGACGGCGGTTGCATAAAAGTTACATAAATCGTTATGTTATCCCCACGAAATGTTATGTATCCTCGCAAGGAATTAACATGCGAGAACCACTAGATTTCACCGGAGCGTTAAAATTTTATGTATGTGTAACTATTTTTGTAATGGCTCTCCGTTTTTCCAGTTCCGCAGCCGGCGGGACCCCACTTTATGTATGTACATATTTTAGAAATTAGTCTGTTGAATTAGAAACAAGTCTTAATAACGAACGAATTATTTACGCACGTTATGCCAGTGCTAATTTATTGTTTTAGTGATATTTTTTTCATTCAATCGTCATATGCATTTTTCATTCCATAAAAAAGTACTTTTTCATTCCATAAAAAAGTACTTTTTCATTCTATATTTTTTAATTCAATATAATTATGTTTCCTAAGAAGCAAAATTCCTCTAAGTATTTTTTATTTCATTGAAACAATTTATCTTGATTTCAATTTATTTTGGTTGAAATATTTTAATATAGGAAGTATTACCTTATGTCCGCTCTATTATAGGCAATATTATTGAAAATTTGTTAGTTTAGAATGTATTCCATAAAAAAAACTATTATTTTATACAATGAACTATAATAGCATATTTTTCATCAAAAATATTCCAAACTAACAAGTTGTTCATAAAAAATATTCTACTTCAATTTCATAGTTGTGTCTGAAAATTAATTCTAAAAATCTTTTGTTGAACAATTTTTTATATTTTTAAAATTGGAACTTCACTCTTACGCGTCTTCTAAATGTTAAGTCTGTACTAATTGTGGATTTAAAGTTATTTAAAAAATGTACTTATGCATATTTGTTTCCATTAGTCTTAACAAATTTCCATACAAATTGTGAATTTATACTTTTTGTTGCAATTTATTCGTTTAAAAAAAACAAGTGCACATAAATATATTATTTATGGGCTGACCATGAAATCCCCAGATTACATAAAAATCATTAAATTATATGGAAAAACATATTAATTTATTAATACTTGCTAATGAATTCCACCCAACGCATAATTCCACCTAACGCATAACTCGTGCATAAGTTACCAAAAATCCTCCTCTGACACAAATCTGCTTCGGTCCCAGAAAGTAGAACCTCTGTTCGACCCGCTTGCATGCCATTAAGGACGAAACAAAACGTTTCGGCACTGAATAATCGGGCAGGTTTAGAGATAAGTGGCTACGCCCGAACGATAATCTCTTGCCAAACACTTTTGCAACAATCACCATTTAAATAATTCCGCAATAATCCCGAAAATATGCGGACAATTTATTGGCAATTAACACCACTCTTAATTAAAGCCTACCTGCTCCGAAGTGGGGGACTCTGTGTCGACGTCGTTCGAAGTTTCTGGCGATCCAGGCATTTCGATAGTCTCATTAATATTTACGCCTTGATATTTGCAAACGTGCCATGCAAATTAAGCCCTGAAACAAGTTTTATATGTCAATCAAAATATTTATTCCTTAAACTAATGCGTACTTAATAAAATTAATATCTTTAAATATGATTAATATATGCTTAAATTGTAATAATATAATATCGTAATAGTGATATATTAAAATAATAATAATTTATTGAATATATCATATTAAGCACCTGACTTCTAATTAATAGTTTTTTTTTAATTAAATAAAAAGTATCATATATTTTTTGTTTAGTATATAATAATATTAAAATTTGTATATTTAGTGTTTAATTTACAATGGACTAGTTCAAAATGAAAATGAAATCCTAAGAATGCATCAATTGAATGCCGCAAAAGAACCATAGTTTTCACATAAGTTAGCAAAGTTTAGTTGATGAAATGAAACCAGTAAAAAATACCACAAGGAAAGAAAACCATCATAATGAATTATTATATTGTTAATTCATTATTGGGGCTTGATATAATTTTCAATAGTTCCCTTGTTTGGTTCTTAGTACGAATATACATCAGGACTTCCTTTTCTCGTACCGTATACATCAATTTAAAAAAATTTTGCCTGGCAAATACAGCCAGTCAGGGAAGTATATTTATTTATTTATCGTAATCTTATTTTGACCTGGATTGCAACCACATTGTTTCGGTTTATCATTTCATTCGATGGAAACATTTGTAAATGTAAAATACCTGATAAGGCCCAGTTGCCTGTCATAGCTTAATCCTATACCAACATATGCCGTAATTTTTTTTATTGCTGGCACTTGGAATAAAATAAATAAATATTAAGTATATTATATTTAACAACATTCATAATTAATGTGGTGGATATACTTATTGTACCTTTAACAACTCTGAAAAATTCTATAATAAACCATCGTATATAGTTTTTTTAATCTAATAAATTGTAAGTATTCATGTACAGAGTAATGAGTATATGTGTATATAGAAATAAGTACACTTGTATACGGCAATAAGTACACGTGTAAATCGAAAGATGTATACCTGTACATAGTAATAAATACAAGTGTATATCAACAAGTACTAATAATATTAAGAGCAATAAGAACCTACCTACGCATACACACCAATAGCAGGTACCTAATTGCATAGCAATGCAAAACACCAAAGAAAATAATAAATTCTACAACTTTGAACTTAAAAAAATATTAAACTCCCGGACTTTCGCGAACTAAGTCCGACCTCCTTCACATAATAGCAAGCCTTTAAACACAAAATTATGCAACAAAATTTGAATTTCTACTAATAATGAAATCGAACGCCATGAGTAAACACAACACTGACACAACAGAATCCACGCGAATTATCATCAAGAGTGCCACTCACCGGAAACTACCGAACATGCGAATTCTCCCTGTCTTTTTCTCGTCCATGACGACGCCCCTCGGAGAAGTTATCTAAGTTGCGTCACGAACCCGCTCCGGTTGATAGTTCGCCGAACCGCAACGTGATTTAGAGCGAACCGTTTGAAACGGTTGATAAGCGATCGCCCCAGCAGGGCTATCAATAACACAACGGCCGGGATAAACAGAAAATCACTACTTTTAAGTTTTCAGATGATTTGCGTCTCGTGAAAATAAAAGGTGAAAAATAATGGATCAGAACTCGCCGTTTAGCAAAGAGAGCGTTGCTCAATTAAAATTGTTTATTGATCTGCTAAAATCCCGACCCGAATTGTTACATGTGCCAGAAATAGGATTTTTCAAAGATTACGTGAAAACGTTTGGAGGAGTTATTCCAGAAGCTTCTCCAGCAGCAGACATGCCCCAAGAGCCCCCTCCGAAGCCTGCGGCGCCCCCTGCCGACGAGGAAATTGATTCTGATCCAGAATCCGATCTGGATTTCGACATGTCCGGATGCCTCGAACACGACAACACTGAGGGCCAAGAAATGGGAGACACCGAGAAGATCGAGATATCCGAAGAGGACCAAGACAAGGCCGATGAGAAGCGAATGGAGGCTATGAAAGAATTCAACGAAGGTAACTGTCATGATGTCTACATTTAACAACACTTAATTCTCGTTAAATAAATTATTCATGTTAAATCATTAATTCACTTTAAATTATCAATTTAGTTTAAATCATTTATTTACGTTAAAGCACACGTTCATGTTAAATCATTAATACACCTAACATTAATGCACATAACATCACCCACTAATATTAAATCATTCATTTACGTTTAATCTGTAATGCTATCTCTTTTACAACTTGTGACCTAAATTATAATTAAGCAAATAATATTAATCAATTTTTTCATGCTATAATATTTCTTTATCTCCCAATCTCGAGGCTCTTATTACACATCCCTCTATCTGAGATTATAGCTTCATCTTTAATATACAGAATGATCTATTCACAACTGGCCAGGGGGTGGAGACACAATTCTATAGGTTTTAAGGTGGTCGTTCGTCAATGGCTGATACTACAAAGCCCCTCGACAGAGAGTATCATAAATCTTGAG
>JAWQRP010003123.1:0-13985 GCA_033557875.1 Quadriops clusia | reverse complement strand
TCAAATGAAATTGAATGATTACTTTTTAAAAAGCTGTTAGATCAAAATATAACGTATATAAACATTAACACATTATATACCTACTTGTTTTTCTTACTTTTCTGTAAAATCGATTATCCGAACAAATTGATTATCCGAACTACCCTTGGTCCCAATTAGTTCGGATAATCGACGCTCTACTGTACTTCGGTTCGCGTATAGTCATCAAGGAATTCTGAACAGTATACAGATCTACTACAACCACGAGAAATCTTATCATACATAGAAACAAACTGATAGTTCCCTTTAACCTTTTTTCCATTACATTGATGAAGTCTTAAGTTTGCGAACGAACCACCTGTTAATATAAACATACATGAATCAACATTTATAATAAAATATAATGTGAAAATTATGGGCAATATAGCTCAATTATAATACAGGTGATAAGTGTATGTAAGACATAATAAGAGCAGCACTCGAGGAACGCAAAATTACCATACCCTGTCGGAAACGCGCCAATTTTAAAAACAACGAAAACAAACGCAAAACCAGAAACAATCACCAATCAACTTTTCACGTCAACAGATTGGCATAAATGGAACTGAGACCATCCACGTCTTGTCTAAAATGAAGGGGAAATTGTTCATTATTAATATGACACATCTCCAAGAAGGACCGTTAAAAACATGAAGTTTTGTTTTAGTTTTTAAATTGACTACAGGCCGGAGGATGCTGGAGTTCCAGCTAAAGTAGTCGCTTACCGAAATAAATTATTATCAAGAAAGTACATCTTTAATTTAAGTTCCCATATTTTAATATGATGTCTTTTCTTAGCCAATTTTCATTATCTATTGATTGATGACAATGTCATAATGAAGGTATTGAAATGTATTTGATGTTGCTTTGGTTGCCTGATTGTAATAACATTTCTTCAAGTCTAATTACAAGCGGGGCGTTCTAGAATAGTCGGATGTGCAAAAATCGAGCTCCTGTCTATGCAGTTGTATTATGAAAACCTCAAGTGTATAATGTCGAAATTATTTAAAGATCGCTATGAACCCTCGTATTATCTTGTCTAGTAAGTACACTTTAGAAAGTTGAGTGGACGCCACTCCATATTTTGTTTTAAACAAACTAATAATACAAAGTACAATTTTCAAAACATTTCCTCTTTAAACAATCAAAATCAAACTAATCGCTAGGCAACCAATGACATTCATCAAGTTGTGCCACGCACCGTTAGCGTTGCCAATCGTCGAGGATTCCACCAGATAGTAACTAAGTACTTCAAAGGAGACCGAAATTGGTAACAAAATTGATGTAGATCGATAAATTGCAAAATATTAAGGTCCGATGAACATTATATTTTGAAAAATTTGGAAAAATATTTTTTGGTCTGTATTTATAGTTTGTTAAGGGAGTAGTTTCACAAGTGTCTGGTGGCGCCCTTACTAGTTAAAGTGCGGATGACACGGGTTCTACTCCTGTCGGCAACAGAGATTTTTATTTTTTTATGAATGAAATTAATTTTGTTATTATTTGATTGAATTGTTATACTTATTATCGTAATAGCTCAACTAGGGCAACAAATAAGCTGTCCAAAAGTTTTACCGGATTTCTCAACGCATGTTCTTGTTTTGGTAGATAGCGTTCTAGTTTCCTCGATAATAATTTAATTTAGATTACAGTATAAAATGAATATCTTATCCCTGTGGACAAGATACCTATTTTTATTAATCAAGAGTAAATAGCAGATTGAACCTTCTTCACAACAGCAAGTCAAAGGTAACCCCAGATCCCTAGGAAGGAAAACAAGAGTTGGAATATGGAATAGTGAAAACTCAGAATAAACTACCCATGGTGATGTAGAAAATCGCAGGGATAAAAAATTATAAGGTGACAAATATTATATTTACACATGAAGTCTCGTAATAGTTAACAAACAAGTAACCTTGATCAACCTGATGGAAAACAACAAAAAAGGTATTTCATCAAATATGTAAGAATATGAAATGAAACACTTCACCTTAAATAATAACTTTATTATTACTTAAAACTCGAAGTTTTGCAACAAAATAGTTATGTATAAAATTTACAATAACATTCAATTCGACCTCCTTCCATTAAATGGTCACAAGGTTTTCTCGCGGAGAAGTTTGAAATTTCCTGTGGAAACGCTTACCTGCAGTAGCAAGAGAAATTAAATAACGTCTTAAAAAGAATAGGACTTTCATTTTATTTATTAATTAAAACGTATTTATTCACTATGTACAAAGTCTTTTAGTTTAAATTAGATGCAACTAGAAACAGTGTTTAAATAAATTACTTCTTAACGGAGAATCCGTCTCCCGTAGGATCTAAGATCCAGGGGTAATTGTTGGGGCATTCCATGCAGGTGAAGAGGCGGAGGGTTTCTCCTGGCAATTCGCGGGTCGTCAAGGGACAGGAGTTGGGGAGGGAGCAATAGGGTTGTCCTTTGACATCACATTTTTCTTTCCATTCTTGGAAGTCGCGGAGACCGTTGAGCTCTGTTGGGTTCTGCATCCATTGGATGACTTGCAACATGGTGACGAAGTAGACGTCGTTCCTGCCCAACATTTCTTCGATGAACTTGATGAGTTCCTCGCGGAATTCCTTCTTGCTCTTCAGCCAGGAGGCGTGGAAGTTGAGGCCGAGGGGAGCGCGGTTGCTGTTGAAGTGGCGGTTGAAGTTGTGGCGGAGGAGGCGAGCGAATTGTTCTCCGGTTTGAATGTTGGAGCAAGAGTCGACCATGTGGCAACCAGGGAGGGATTCGTCGAAGGTTGGGTCGTCTCGCCTGTCGAGTTCGTTCATGACCATTTCCCAAACTGGATGGCTTCTACTCGGACAGTTGTGCGCGTTGCCGTTGCACTTGTGGGGCATTCTGAAGTAGAGGGTGTAAGGCCAAATTGGCACGCGACCCAAGGAGGCCGTGATGGACGCGTCGTAGACGAAGAACTGATCGGCCATCATCTCGAATTGCTTGTTGCCTCCGACGCGGAGGTATGGGGCACGTACGCCTATGATGGATCCATCGGTGATGTTGGCGAACCTTTCCACGATCAAGCGACCGCCGGCCATTTCAGCGAGCCAATCATCGTAGGTGCCTTGAGTCCAATAGTTAGGTTCGTCCTTGTGCGTAAGGGAGAAGACGGAGATTTCATGGCCGCGCCTGTGGAGGTCTTGGACAGCTGAGTAATTGGTGTATTTGTGGGAGACGAAGAAGGTTCCGCGAATTTGGCAACCGTTGGGATTGGCCCTCGCTCCGTTAAAGATGTCTTCGTAAAGGTCGATGTTATCTACGTTAACAGCTCCGTTGAAGGATATCGTGATCATTTGCGGCACATTTGCTGGCTCAAGTTGTCCTGGGATTCTGGTTCCGTCGGCTGAGCAGAAGCAATCTGGGAGGACGCACTGGGTTGGGTCGCAGTCTGGGGCACGGTTAGGGTCCGTTTCCACCGCTAGAAAATATTTTCATCTTTAATAAATATCAAATTTTTTTAACGAAACTTCGATTATAATTCTTTAAACTGTACAATTCTTTAAATTGTACAATTCTTTAAATTGTACAATTCTTTAAATTGTACAATTCTTTAAATTGTACAATTCTTTAAATTGTACAATTCTTTAAATTATACAATTCCTTAAATTGTAAAACTATTATACAAATCTTTTTAAAAAATAAACTTACTGCAAGAGTTTTCGTCGGATTCATCCTTGCAATCAGGTTTTCCATTGCAGAACAACTCCTTGTCGACACATTCTCCATTCCCACAGGAAAGTTTTCCCTCGGGACACACTGGCTCGTCAGTTTTCAGGATGGGCAAGACCTTGCGAGGTTCTAAAAGGGCAAATGATAATTATGAGCAAACCATTATTTAAAACATTATTAGCAATAGACCATTAGTGGTCAATGGGACAAGGTGAGATACAAATATACAAAAAATGTGATTGGCGTTTCCAAATTCCATCAAGCTACGATATTATAGATATCTCTACATATTCAAAAGCGGCGTTGTGTGTTGTTTGGGTCTATTTTGTACACAAGTGTCTTATTTACAGGTATTTACAACAGCCTGTCCGACGGTAATTAGCCTAATTAGGTTTCGTATTTCATTACAAAAGTCCGATGCGAGTGTAATGATGGTGATTTTAAGTTTTCGATGGTAGTGTAGAGAAAGTAGATTTCGAATTAGCTTTTTTAAAAGTGAGTCAAAGAGAGAAGGAAGAAAGTTTTGCGTGGATATTAGTTTGAACAATTTTAGACAAATATGTTTAGTCTAAAACGAGCAGGAAGAATTTTTATTGTTTCGAATGCTTAGAAACTTTAAATTTTTTCTTTACTCTTGCATAAATTTCAACTACGAAGATATTTCGCATGCACGTGGATGTTTGATCGTTTTACAGCATGCACATCTTTTGGGACATAACAAATATTTGCAAACTCGTTTCACACTACGCCGTAACCTTGAACTTGACTTCTTTGGACCTTCGCTTTGTGAGATTCAGAAGGAGACAAAAAATTAAGTAGAAATTGCTACCTACACGCGCAGTTCACTAAACTCCAGCACTTATCTCTACATTATTCACTGAGGGGCAAAGCAAAGACGTGTTGGAATTTTGTGGGCTGAGGCGTAGGGTTAAGAATATGAATTAAACATAATGTACACCAGCCACCGCAAAAAAAGTAATAAAAATTAAATAAAAAGTAAATAAGAAGTGTTTCAAGAATTTAATTAATACAAATAATACCAACACCAATAAATAAAAGCAATGTGCAAGTTAGTGGTAGGTAGTGTGTTTTTAAATGAAAGATATCCTGTGTATCTACTTTCTACATTACGTGAACTTTAAGGAACAAAAGTCCCCCAGATGATGTATATGCCAATAGTACACAGCACTTGCGGTTGTATTTACACAGAAAATGTACAAATTACAGAATGACACCACAAATCTCTGTACAATACCTGCGGCCTAACCGTGAATTCTACTTGTATTACAAAGTACAATATAATACAAAACCTCTAATCCATCAGCTTTGCCTTCACCGCTTTATTTACCGACTTTGCAGAGTTTTCGACTTACTTTCAAGTTTGTCACAGTTTGTGACTTTACCCTTCCAATCACAAGTCTGTTTATCAATATCGAACGCCAATCCGCTCGGGCAAGTGATTTGTTTTAGGCCAGACTTAGTACACCTGATGGTCAGAAAAAGGGGCTTAATTATCTTAAAGCAACCAAGAATTGAGGAGAGTGCAAATGGTAACGTTTCGGCTGCAACTGAGCTTGTTGTCTTGTTCGAGGGGATAACTGTGCCAAACGACCGCATTGGACAGTCCTCAATTCTTCTGTGTCCACTTACTCTCTAGTCTATCACAATTTTTAACATTGGTCTTCCAGTCGCAAGTCTGGCGATCTATGTCAAAAGCCAGACCAACGGGACAACGGACTGAGGCCAATCTGGTTACCCCGCCACTGTCGCTGTTCCTATCACACCTAACAGACAGAAATAGATAAGTTTCTTTGTTTGGAGGATCTTGTTCCCCTCTAATGTGGATTCGGGTTTTATTGTTAAACTTTAATAATGAAGCACTTTAATAGTTAAACCGTTATCCGGCTTGTAACTAGAATGGGACAAAATTGTTGATAATATTTGATATGTTAATATGGTCGTGAAGCCTTTAGAAATACCTCACTACATCTCTGCAGTCTCCATCCGTTGACAACCGGAAGTACTCATCGGCGGGCCTGTTTTCGCAAAGTTCCTCCGCCGTGGGTTCCCCGTCGCCACCGTCGTCATCCTGGGCGTACGCTGGAAGAAGAGATTTTGTTAAAAATAAATGTAAATAAAAATAAATGTAATAAAAATAAATGTAAATACAAATAAATGTAAATACAAATAAATGTAAATACAAATAAATGTAAATAAAAATAAATGTGAATAAAAATAAATCTTAACAAAAATAAATGAAAATAAAAATAAATCTTAATAAAAATAAATGAAAATAAAAATACGTCGTGTTGGGGAAAGAGGAGAAATTGTCATTAGGCGCTGAAAATCGTTCGTTTATGGGATTGTTTACGAGGCGCTCGTGTGCATGTGTAGTTTACCAAAGGCCCAACTTCTCCTTTCCGCTCGTTGTCAGTCAGATCGCAAGAAAAGCGGGTCAGCCAACAATCGAAAGTGGCAACGACTTTAGAGACACTAATATAAGGAACATGTTCGACGAGTTTCTACACTGTAGGGCAGACAAAAAGTGAAGCAGCCGAAATAATTTATGTGGACGTTTATTGGAAAGGAGTCAACGGCCTATATTAGTTTCAAGCAGATTAAAAATCATGGCGTGCTGAAGAGGAGTTAATTATATGTTTTCCTTATCTACAACTACTGATAAATAGGGGTAATTGCGGCTCAATTATGTACGCCCATGGAACAAAACGACTCGTCGTTCGGGTATTTCTGAAGAGGATCATTATTCTATTTAATCTGCTACTGGTATAAGCGCTATAGCTAAATTTCAAATGGCGAAACTATACAACGTGTACCTTAAACTTATTATATTTTGATATCTAGTTTTATGAAAATATAGCCACTTCGCTTATTTTCGTAATCATGATATCTCTCAACTAGCTTAAAAGATATAATACAATTGAAGTACGCAAAACAATAATACATATTGCAATAGATAAGTATCTTTTGCTTCCAACAAAAAAACACCTTAGATGGCCGAGGTGTAAAGGAAATTCCCAGGTGATGAGAGACTGTGACATCGAAGAAGATCTAGTACATGACAGAGAAGCCAGACAATTGAGAATGTGGAAATGAAAATTGGTTACATAATTATTGTGCATACGTTTATCGGAAGTGTGTATAAAAACAGAAGACAAAATCAATTTAGACAAAACTTTAAATCGAGAATTAATTATTGTAGAAGAATTAAGCAGATTATTTTAAATGCTAAAATCCCTCGGAAAATCACAATCAACAAACAAAAACTATTGTTATAAATGTTAAATTGATTCTGGTAGGTCCAAATACTTTATCACACCAGATATACTTGTAAGTCGCTAAAAAGAACTTTCCACAATTTACAAAAAATATGAATTTTATAATTTCAATAAAATTTCAATTAGCCTACCGCAACGACATATCCTAGATTTAACATCAGCATTTAAATACAATAAGAAACTATTTTTATAAAACTCCTCACTCGTACCGGAATATCTAACTTCTATACAAATGCACATATGTATATTTGCACTTTATTTTAATTTAAATAATAATGTATTCTTTTTTCGCGGACTAAATTTCAATTGGAGGGTTTATCTTCGTATGATTTAAGTCCTTGAATAAAATTTTCTTTAGATGCTTCAGAGCATTTATTTGGTTTTTTACGCATTTCGCCCAGCACCGGGCTTCTTCAGAAAAAACATTTTAATTGTGATGTTTCTTAAAATTACTTAAATTAAATTAAATTTGTGTATCTGTAATAAAAAGTACAGCATCAGGTAGGGCACATGTCTTGAAATTAGACATTAGACTTTACAATCATATCTCTGGAATGTAGTCAATAACGTAAAAACAACTAATCCTTGCCATTTTGGCATTTTAGTTTGTAATTATTTCAATGTAAGTAAAAATCCAATATCCTAACCTCACTAACGTTTTCAAGACATGTACCCTACCTGACGATGTACTTTTTATTACAGATACACAAATTTAATTTAATTTGAGTAATTTTAAGAAACATCACAATCAAAATGTTTTTTCTGAAGAAGCCCGGTGCTGGGCGAAACGCGTAAAAAAAACAAATAAATGCTCTGAAGCATCTAAAACAAATTTTATTCAAGGACTTAAATCCCACGAAGATAAACCCTCCAATTTAAATAATTGTACGTATCCCATTTTTGACGAAAACCCAACTGAAAAGTAAAAGTCCTCGGTCTCAAGGCTCAACTTCTTTGTGAACAAAGATATTTACTGTAAGTAGACTAAACTGTATCAGTTGCCGAGTTCCAAGAATCATGACTTTAACTCGTATTCTTATGATATTAAGATGTAGGCACGGCACATCAAGGCCGTAGGAGGGTGGCTCTCAATAAACTATTGTAACGCTCTAGAAGTAAATGTTTAATAAAAACTCAATTACTAAGGTAATAAAAGAAAGCTATTCCAATAATTTTTAACTCTAAACCTACGAAATAAGCGTAATAAATTTGCAAATTAATTACCAATCGAGAACTACGCCGACGAACGGCTCATTTAAAGAACCGTCCCAAAAAGAGAGAAATCGTGCTGCCGAGCGATAATCCGAAGAAACATCGCGGTCTTAAAATCCAATCAGGCGTGCAAAGTAAACAACCGGGTTTATAGACCAAAAATATAAAAAATAACGGCTGCGTTACGTGTTTGCCGACAAAACTAGGCGGAAAACCGTTAAACTGGCAATTTACCTTTCGAACGTTATGTGATATGGGTTTTGAAACTGGATATGATTAAGTATCTGGATAATTAAATGCTTATGTCACGTTGTGGGTACTTACCCAAATGCATAATTAAAAAATAACCATTTTGGGGATTTAATGCAATGGTATTGTACCGTCAACGGTACCAGGATAGAACACGCCATTAGAAAAATCATATCAATTAAAAAAAAACAACAAAGACAAGTGAAAAACAGAGGCAAATTAAAAAATCTTAAATTATATTATTAATAATATATAAAAGAAAAACCCAATTTTAAACAAAAAAAAATGAAATACATTTTTTTTTAAATAAAGAAAACTTTCTATACAAGAATTGTTCAAAGGAAGAAGTCGTCCCTCCATATTGGAAATTGAAAATGCACGAACCGGCTTCACTTTCGTTTTTATGGGCAAAATTCGACGTCCCCAAGGTCATTCTCACGACGGTACATAAATTATGAAGAATTTTGACGACGCGCTTACACAATCCTGAATTGCGCGGCTTCAGCGAGAGAATCGCGAAAGGAAAAGTGAAACTTAACTGTGGTTTTTGTTTATAGAAGTTAACGCTACTTCCTCGAACGGTACTCACTGCCAGAGACGCGAAAATAATCATAAATTAACCGTACCAAGTACCAGAGCGAGGATGTAGGCAGTAGCCTTTGAAACAGGTTTCCTGGTGTAGAATAATTGAATGCAATTAACGGTTTTCCTTTGATGGAAACGTTAGGCGAAGGAGAGTTAATAAATTGTGAAAGAGAATTAATAAATTGAGCACCGAGTCAACCTGATGGGCGATTTTGGAAATTATTTAAATGACGTGTACGTAAATAGGTCAAAATGTGATGACTTACCCACTCCAAGGATGAGGAGGCAGCACAGCCAGAAAAGCTTGTTAGCCATGCTGTTTGACAGAGCACTAGCTAAAGAGTGGTAAAAGGCTTGCTATATATTTATACGATGACCTTTTGGAGTGCGCGCATGAGCGCCTATGGTTCTTGGTATCCAATCGGTTATGTTCCTAAGGTGGATGGTATAAGCAGAATTCACTTTCACCAAGGTGTGATGGTTACCTTATTGATAAGTCTTCGTGGTACCACCGGCTGCCATCGCCAACTAACGTCTCCGACGGTAGGTGCCTCCACTTATATCCAACAACAATCATAATTCACAATCAAAAGATCCAACTTCTTCAGCTTTAAATCGGTCCAGTGGCGTACTGGGGTACTAACTTAACGCACAAATAATTGCTCCACCTTCTTCTGCCACCACTCTGCTTCTGGCGGGGTACCAGCAGTTATAAATTGACCTCTCTGAAAGTATAAAATCAAAATTAGCCGGGCATTGTAATTATTACTTTAAACTCTAGCACCTGCTACTACACACGGATTACACCAAAACAACGTAACAGAGCAACTTAACAACATAACAGAGCAACTTAACAACATAAGAGAGCAATTTAACAACATAACAGAGCAACTTAACAACATAAGAGAGCAACATAACAACGTAGCATCATAACAAGATAGCAACAATAATGACTACAGGGGAAAGAAACGTGATGGCGAAAACCAGGCAAAACACAATAGACACCAGGGATTTTACAATAAATGATAATTTCGTGTCGTAACAGAAATCAATATGTTCCATTACTAAATGTCACTAGTTTCAGTTATTGCAACACCAGTTCCATACTTTATCTTTTTTATTTTCGTCCTCCGTTACGTTGGATCTTCCTCCTCGCTATTCTAAATGTTAAGTTACTTCACGAAATCGAGGTGCAGCAGAATTGGACTTCTTGTACTCTGATAGCGCTGGAGATTACTGATATGGCGATCGTGCCGGTTTACCTTGATTTAATTCAATTTCATACAAATCTACCATAAATTCTGCCCATATAGAGTGATAGATTCTTAGAAAAATGAATGTACGGTGGCAAAAAAGCACACGGAAACAGTTACTTCGCTGTGATTTCTTGCCTTCTATTTCTGCTCATTTTCTCGTTTTCTCAGCGCAGCGTCCAAAAATAAGATACAGCTTTGTTACGTTTTGCTTGATTCACTTATATACTCAACATAAAGTAACTTGAGCAAGGTTCCAACTTGGATTGCAAGCAGGAAGTGTAGTACAAGATAAATTATTTAAAGCTTTTTTTCTCTCCCTGAGATTCCAAGAAGTAGGAAAATAAGTGAAGGCCTTGGACTTCTACGTCAGAGGGCAGCTATTTCCTCGCAGATAGCGATTGGGTCATGCTATCAAAATAAAAATCCTATCACATTGTTTTAGAGTAAAGTCATAATTTCTCTGCCTGTACAACTGTGTACTTTGCCATAAATGTTAATGGACTCCTGAATCCAAACATATGCACGCTTTGAAGGTCAGAAATAAATAATATATAAGTGCAAATTAATTAATAGGCACACAATTTCACCTTCTATAATGGGTTGACGTTAATATCAATCCGGATACTTTAATAAGGCGGCGTACCGCCATTAAAGACCTGCTTTAAACACCGCATTAATGTAGCAACGTCGTTTGTAATCGAATATTAACAACTAGCTGTAAGGCTCTGCACATTTATTTAAACTTAGGCCTTAGCAAGATTGGGACTTGAAAAAGGAGTGGGCAGAAAAATGTACTTTTTGTGCTCGTTTTGAATCAAAACATATATCACTTATCTTCTTCGCTAGGATGAGATATCAAATCGCTTTCACCACCTCTACTTTCACTTTCAGATGTGCAGCATCTTCAACGCCCTGTAATACAAAAGATAGTCTTGTCGCAAGTGAGGTTCGGGTCAAATTCTTTGCATATTTACTTTCGTGACAGTGATAAAAACTAAGGTACAAAAGAACGAAGGAGCCACGGTTTTACTAACGAAGATTTGAAGAAGAAAGTTATTTGCTTCTCGCTGCATACCTGTTAATTATCTACACCGAACGATATCTATATGCACAATTATAACTTGAACAAAATAAGTTGAACACAAAAACCGTAAATGCAAAACCGTAAATGCAAAACCGTAAATACAAAACCGTAAATACAAAACCGTAAATACAAAACAGTACGCCGATTCAAAGGAAGATACCAATTTGAACGGATCCCTAATTGCCGCATTAAATGTAAATGCGGCGATAATAATATAAACGTTCGTTATTTGCACTAGCGAGAGTGTTACATTAAATCTAATTCGAACAGAACGGCAATTTAACGAATTAAGTCAACACAATTAAATTGCCCGTGACGGGCGCATTGCCTTCCATGAGGAGAGAAATTACCTAAATTAATAAAAATTCCTTATAAAAAGTTGGCCTTTTTAATCATTCCGCGCAGAACGGCAAAAACTCACTCAAAGCACAGTTATAATTCCACGCGAGATAATATAATTTAAAATTTATTATATTACTCCAACCTATCAGAATCTTAATGCATAAATTGACTTTTAACCCATCCCAGCCTTGAACTTTAACGAAACCACTTAATAATAGGTAGGTAAACTTTCATTTTCGCAAAATTGTCTGTTCCATTATCTTATAGAACAATCTGCTCCGAAGAACGTGTATCTGGTAGTATTATGGAAAAAAGGTCGCGTTCTATATTCGTGTTCGGTTTGCGTAATTATTTTGATATTGGCCTAACCGATGTAAACGTTTTCTGGGCTAATTTTGAA
The DNA here is from genome assembly GCA_033557875.1 of Quadriops clusia. Lineage (NCBI taxonomy): Eukaryota > Metazoa > Arthropoda > Insecta > Coleoptera > Hydrophilidae > Quadriops > Quadriops clusia. The sequence goes on along the minus strand of JAWQRP010003123.1, from coordinate 1,849 downwards.
TGTAGGCAAACAGTTTCATTAGAACGTCGCGTCGCCGTGGCCAAAAAAAATACTGAATATTATGTAAATTCTAGATCTGGAAAGATCACTTTCATTTTGCATATTCAAATCGCTATTATACAATGAGTTTTGATTTATGGTCGGGGCTGAGTGTGACAGCCTCCTATTGCAGCTCAAGGGATGAACCGACAACTCTGACTTATTTACTTTTCGCCTTAATGCAACGCACGTTTTGCACTCGTGGCCACGCTTCAAATAGCTTTCTCTCTCTGTCTTCACTTTCACTAATGAATAGTTCAAGTTCTTTATCGCACCCTGATCTTTATCTCTCTCCATATACATAAACACTATCTACCTATCTAATGCATCATTTCTTAGTTGACCTGTTTTAGTTACAATAACATAACTATTCTGAAACTTGTATAACACGTTGCAACGCCATAACTTTTCAATTTTTATTTGGTTTTCTGTTGTTTTATTAAGTGACCCGTGTTCAATAAAGAATTTTTGTATGATTAAATCGATGAAGTTGGTTGCGTATTACAAAGAAAATTATTAATATTGTAATAAAAATAAATAATAATAAAGAGAATAAAATTTAAAGGGCTTAATTCCTCGAATTTATCTAGTAACAAGAACTGTATGTTTTTCAAACTTTGTTCCAAGCAAATTAACTATCAAAGCATGTTCGTCTTGTTGATGTACTATTTTTCCGCTTTCTAGCTCAAAAGAAGTTGTAAATAAAAATATCGAAATGTTGAACTTGACAATAAATTACCATTGTTACCGTTGTAGTTACTGTGGCTATGATTTGAGAATGTATATAGTTGTTGAAAACGTACCAATTTATTTGCTTTCTTCCCTTCCGTGCACCCCTTTGCTTCTTTTTCTTATTTTAATATTCTTTCGCTCCAGAATTGAGTCAAAATCACAGGACAACTAACTAGGAACACCAAACGAATAAGTGTCACCTTGACATTTACTTCCGAACTGTCGTCGTTTGTTTTTTAGTTTGGATGATGAACTAGAGTGATCTGAAAATGTAAATAATTGAAAAAAATTTTCTATTTACGAATAAGTAAGCACGATTTCTTAGAATAACTTCAAAGGAGAACAAATTAACTACGATTATTCTACTCATAACAATTTAACCCCCAAACATTTCGTTCTTTTTTGTTTATGTTATATATTCACTGTGGGTTCAAAATAACGCCACTATTAAAATAGTAATATGAAGACGTGCAATGCAATGCAATGCAAGCTGGATTATACGATTGTCAAATTTGACATTTTTCATATTGTTCCAGCAACTTGATTTTCTTATTTACCGCGTTGGACTATAGATGGCATCAGCCCAAAAACTCGGTAAAGTTCATTCAAAATCTTGTCATTTTGTTCATATACCCCTATATTTAATGCTCATATAATAATAATAATAATAATATTTATTTGCAAATTAAGTACATTCATTTAAGTACAAGGCATCATCAAACAATTGTAGACAAAACTCTATCAAACTCGGACAGGTCATAAGTAGGATTTCCTCTGAGCAGACTATTAATTTTCTTCTAGAATTGTGAGTACATATACATTCACACTAGTAAGTATTTTGGTTTTCTTAAATAAGTTTCTGCAGGGTTCATGCTGACACGCTGAGCATAACACCCTGATTGATTTTCTTTGTAGAATTAATATTTCTGTCCCAAATAACACATTGGACTAACTATATGAGCCGTTCATTTTGAAAGTGACTTAAGTGCATTTATCTTTAATTTGAAATACTTAAGGTTTTGCGTTTCTACAAAATTAAAAATATACGTAAGATATATATGGTTGACTTGCAATGTTA
>JAWQRP010003122.1:0-13986 GCA_033557875.1 Quadriops clusia | reverse complement strand
TTTGGCATAAATTAGAAACTCTTTTTTTTAGTTTCTTGGGAAATTGTTCTTGATGGATTGCCTATATAATTTTTAAGAGGTTATTTAAACTTGTTAAGGTGGAGACGTTATTAGGCTAAACAACTTTGAACAAAAATACGATAAATATGCAGAAGTTCGGATATTTAGCGAACGAATCGATTTGTTAAACTGGTTGACAAGGCTTTAGCATTCAAGATAAATAAGTAAATACTCACAACGAATACTATAAGAGCTATAACCTCAATGGTAAATAAATATGTCATTGTATGTGACAGATACCCGTTCAGTAAACTGGTTACAGGTTATTTCGTCACCGCTCCCCGAATGATGCTGCCGCCTTAAGCGGCGGGGAGCGGTAAACAGTTTGCAAAAAGTACATTGCATGATATATCTATATACTGAAGCAAACTGCGATATCTCTATCTACGACTTAGACAACCAAGTACACGTCCAAGATTCCGATCGCGCTAATTAATAATTAATAACCTACTCGATATGTGGCGCGCGGAGATTAAAAGATTCCTGCCACCGCACAAGCTTCGCCTACTCGCAAATAGATGAGCGCTCAGCGCAACCTCTTTTAATGTGGCCGAAAGCTGGATTATAGAAAAGTGACCGGACAACAATCATCGGGGTGTCAGATCCACACCAGTAACAGTACTTCTAGACTATAGGTAAGGTATTAGTGTTTCTTAAATATTATTATTGTATTGTTTTATTACTATTGCATTGTTTTAATGGTTTCCCGTAGAATGTACCCTGGACGGACTAATGAGCGAATTATGTTGGTTGGGTACATTCGATGGCTTTATTAAACCTATAAATTACTATTATTTGTCTTCGCAATACGGTTTCCCGGAGGATGTACCCTGGACGGACTAATAGCTATTAAAATAATAATAATAATAAGTAATTAAAAAACTGATGAGTACACTGTAATTAACGTTGAAAAAGTTCTCAACATTTCTCTGTGTGCACAAACCGAGATAAGGCAAGAGATCCACATAAACGTTAGGCTACTCACGTTAATGTTGCGGCCAGGCTCGTTCTCGGTGAGCTGCCTGGCGAGGTCCTTGCAGGATTTTCTGGCAGAAGGAGGAACTTTAGAATCGTCCTCCCAGTAACGAGACGGGGAATGGCCGTAGAGGGCAGCAGGAGTCGCGTGCGTTATCCTCGTGTTCGTCACTATGCCCGTCGCTTTCCCTGAAACCGACACAAAAAAAGCCCTAAGTAATGTAATTTAATATTTTCTGGGATTCCAGATTTAATCTCTCGCCGGCCGACTGTGCTGTCGTCGTCCTGCGTAGGTATTATTTCCGCCGCGGAAAAACTGGAAAATATGAGATAAGGGTTTCGTGGGAGAGGGATTTAGTTTAGGAGGAAAAAATGCGCAAATAAAAGTATATATAAAGTATCACCATATATAAAAATTAAAAGCCGGCCGGCTCGCGAGGCGACCAAAACAATGTCCTTTATTTCCTTTGCCTTCCAGAATTGTCAAGTTTTCCCACTCATCCTTTTGTATTGCTTTGCGAACTATACAAACCGAGGAGGGAATCCAGATAACGATCGACCATTAGTTCTAACCCTACGGGACCGTATTTGAATTCCAATTTATGCCTTATTCTTTTTCGCAACGCATAAACTACCTACAGATTTCAGGGGCGTTTTCCTATCTACAAGAAAAAAGGCTCAAAAGATTTATGACTGCGCCCTTCCGGGCGAAATATGGAAATACACTCATTATTTGTTCTGTTCCTTAATTTTCTGTGGCATTAGGTGGAACCCTAATAATGGGGTCCACTTGAACTTTGCATTCACCCCCTGTATACACATTTAACGAAATTTATACCCTTTACCCCATTTTTTTATTTATTTTTTTACTTACTGTGTGCGTTAAAAAGGGTGTGGCGCATGTTTAGCATAGGAAACCCATTTTCCCTTTTTCTTTAAAGCGTTCTCCTGAATTAGTCAAGAGCAGCCATTTAAATATTGCGTAGGGAATAAATTTGGTTTTATTGCCCCACTCGATACATAACGTGCGCGGGCAAAAGGGGCAATAAATCCCGTCTCCCGTGATTGCCCCCGATCTTTCGGAATAGTCTTCGCTTAATAATTGTTGAACGAACGCTCCAATTGCAGCGAAATTTCCCAATATTTTCCCGGCTAGTTTATTTTCCATTATTTCCACCGGAGCAAACGTTCAGTGATGTATGCAATCTCGGGATTTATTATTTAAGCTCTGTTTTATGCCCGGCATGCACTTTGATTGATTTTTGCAAGTCTTGCTCGGTTGATAAGTTCCGTTTCGGTAAATTTGCGCGAATTCCTGATATTCCTTTACTTTTATTAATCATATCATTTTATTTATTTATTAATATTTAATGTTACATTCATTTAATTTATTGATTAGAATTACTAGACGGAACGGGGAACTTAGAAAAAAAATTTGGTTACGATTGCCTGCGGTTTCAGTACTTAACAATAAGTCAATAAAAAAATTATACTTGGTAAGTTTTATTGTTTTTGGTGTTGTTTTATTATTTTTGTTGTAACTTTATTACTTCCGTTGTTATTGTTGTTACTATTACTACTATTCTAAACTCATAAACCAATTCAAATAAAACAAGGAGAAAAAAGAGGCAGGAAACGTAAAGGATTCATAAATAAAATTGGGCGCTAAAAGGACAGTAGGTAACAGAATTTTTATAGAGAGCCTTTTTGTACTAATGCTCAGCGAGGCGGAAAGGATGTTAGTTGGGGGAAAGGATCCCTCCTTACCTGACTCCTGTGCCCAGTCTATGAGGGAGGAGACCTTCGAGGTGAAGCTCGAAAAACAATTCTCAAAACGCCCCCTGGCGTCCAATCCCACAGTCTCGAAGTTCGTCTTGACGCCGCACATTAGCGCCGTGGCGCAGGCGGACGATTCCCCGATTTGGGCATCTTCGTTGTAAGTCTGAAAAGAAAAATGAACTTATAAATGGACAAAAAAAATTTTTATTTCAAGTTTTTTCTATTAACAAATTATGAATATATGGACAAAGTGATTAATAAGGGCATTATTCTTAATGCTTGGGGAATTTATGGTAAAATGTACTACAGATCCGAACTTTAAAAGGCCAAGATATGATCTCAGGCAAGGCCATCAACGATCGTCACCTCATCATCGGAATCTCTATCTATGTAGTCGTGCTACCTTTTGTAATCGTTATGTAATTTCGTGCTACCTTTGTAACGTTATGTAATCGTGCTACCTTTATAATCGTTATGTAACCGTGCCACCTTTGTAATCGTTATGTAATTATTCATTGAACTGATTGGGCCCAAACTTGCAAAAGGTTATTGATTAAATTGACTGGTTATGTTAATTGGTCGACCATAATTGATTTGTGTATGTTTGTGTGTGTTTGAGCGAGAGAGAGACCAAGGAAATTATCTAACTCCTATTTCCCTCTGGCGGCGTTCATCGAAATCAACCAAACAAAACAACGCACAACTAGTGAAAACAACAATCCCGACCAGCGGCAAAACTACTCTAACTACGAAATTGGATAAACTAAAGAAAGAAGAAAACAAATATCCTTAACCTGTGTTGAATCCCACGTCTGAAGACGGTAGCCAACGGATCCAAACCCTCCCAGAAGAATGGTGTTGATGACACTCCCAAAGGCACTGAACTACCGATCACAACGAACTCACCCCACGAAACCTTTCACTCTGAACTCCCCAACGCTCTTTGATCTCCCGTTATCTGGGACTACCTCCCAATGATTTTCTTCACCAACTAACCCACTCTCTGATCGACCGCTCTCGCAAGAAGACTTCGAATGACCAACCCTGATTGACTCACGACTGCCCCCGAAAGAAGACTTCTAACTGCCCGACTCAACTCTCTCTTCACGACTGCCCGCTCGACTCTCTCTACCTCACTCTGTTAATGATTGACCGTTTGTATTTTACCCAATCAGAGCTGCTCGCCCCTCCACGCGGCTACCCCACGTTTAAGAGCAACGAATCACCTGTTAGATCCTGTTATTTACGACGAATCGGGAACCTTTTGTTTCCTTATTCGACCACGCCCTCTCACCTTGGGACTTTCATTTTTTAACTATCCGAAAGTTGGTACTACTGTAGCTTCTTGACACCCCTGATGAGGTTTGGGCCGAGGTCTGGTCAACATCGGTTTCCCATTAGAGCGACCTTGGCTGTTTCCACCTCCTCGAAATGTTCTTGAATAGGGCCTTTTTTTAGCGCAAACCTTTGTGAAACTTTTTGAAACATCTGGTCTTGGCAAAACTCGTTTTTGATAAGACCCTTACTTGCATTAATTGCGTATCCTATCTTCATACCTTCACAATACATAATGCTATTTAAATCACTTGGTCCACAACATATACATATATTCCTCAGATACATTTTTTACTTTACAATTAATTATTATATATATTTATTATAGATTATTTGGCATTAGATTTTTCTAACACTATTTCCATTTTTTTTTAATATTATTCCCGCAAGAGTCAACAATTAATCACCATTCAATTAACCGCTTTTATACAGATTACAATAATCATCGATGGGCCCACAAATCAATTTGTTGCTCAACACCAAAGAGATTTTAATAGGCTTTTAATACGCCGGCCTACCAATGAATGAATTAATTCACGCATGAATTATGTAGCCTGGATAATTAGCATATGTTTGGAATAATTCATTTTATGATCCAGCGAAGAACCAGAGCAGCGTAACTGATAACGAGAATTTTCTACAGCCAGCTAAAAATTAATTGGCCGTTTAATTAAGCGCATGAGATAGCTAGCTACCTAGCTGATCAATTACCGATGCAAATTATCCTCGAACGAGTTGGGCGATCAATAGCGAAAATTCGCTACACTTGTTCGAGATTTTTAATGTTATTGAGAATCTACGATTTTTGGAGAATCTTTTTGAGAATCTTGCAGATAATTGAATCTGATGGAATCTAATTGAGAATTTAAGAGAAAGTCTGGTTGAGAATCTAGCAGATAATCTAAGAGAGAATCTGGTTAAGAATCTGGTTAAGAATCTAGGAGAGAAACTAATTAAGAATATAATGGAGAATCTAATTGAGAATCTAATTAAGAATATAATGGAGAATCTAATTGAGAATCTAATTGATAATCTAATTGAGAATCTAACAGAGAATCTAACAGATAATCAAACAGAGAATCTAACAGAGAATCTAACAGAGAATCTAACAGAGAATCTAACAGAGAATTTAACAGAGAATCTAACAGAGAATCTAACAAAGAATCTAGTAGATAATCTAATTGAGAATTTACTAGAGAATCTATTTGCGAATCTAATTGAGAATCTGACGAAGAATCTAACAAATAAACTAATTGGTAATCTAATAGAAAATCTAATGAAAAAATTTGCTTACAAATTTACTATAAGGAAACTTATGGAGGAACTTATGGGCAAACTCATAGCGAATTTTCCCATAGAGAATTTAACCAGAAATTCTTAGCACCCTAACGCATAATGTGTACAGCCATTAAGCCCGATAATGGATGTGTGCAATCACGTAGTCTATAATCTCCTGAGGTGAGTAATCCTATGTTATACGGACAATTAAGTGCAAATCAGGCCATGATGGTGTGTACAGTGCGTCCGATATACCGAAGTGAGGTAGAATGCGAATGAATGGTTAACAACCTATGTAACACCGTGTTAATGCTGGGTAACAAAGGAAGCCCGGATTTAAGCGACATCTGTTGACGTGCTTTGAATTTACTGGGATAAATTGGGAGACCATTCTCGATACATACTTATAATTATAGTTTTATATATATATATATATATTTATAAGTTACTAGCAAACCCGCCCGTTCTTCGAACGGAGGTAGAGTAAATAGTCTTTTTAAAAGAGGTGAGTGTGAAATGTACATGTAGAAAATGGAAGAGAGGTGAAGACAGTGTTAGAAGGAGAAGAATAGCTGTGCCTGTTTTAAAATAAATCACATATTGTATTTTCTTCATTTTAATTATCTCCATCCCTTTCCTGTTTCACCCCGTCTCGTCCCGTCCCATACCATTCCTTTATTTTATTTTAATTTTATTTTTTTATTGTTTTTAAATTTAATTTAACTTTACTCCAAGATATTTCAGTTCATTTCCTTTTCCGTTCTCCTTTCCGATTCAATTCCCATTCTCAATCTAATTTCCCGTACTATCTCGTACTCTTCCTTTATTTAATTTATTTACTGTAATTTTATTTTCCTTCTCGTCATCGTTCCCGGTTCAGTCCCCGTTCCCGTTCTAGTTTTAAGTCCACTACCCATCTCCTATTGTATTTTAATTTAATTCTAGTTTATTTTATTTAGTTTAATTTAAATATACTTTATTTTCCTTCCCATTCTCGTTCCCGTTCCAATCCCAACGTTTCGATTTTTATTAAAAACTTACAGGGGGTAAATTTACAAGTGATGAAAATTTGAAATTTCCTATTTTCTGATAGTATACTTGGTATTGTTTGCGTATGTTGCTTTTGATAATAAAAAAGTGTGTTTGTACTTATTCACAGTCTCAAAAAACTCTATTATTTTCTTTATGACAACGTTCTTAACAACGACTACATTACTAGGTTTATAATTATTCATGCATGCGCATGATCTTAACAGGTGTTATACATGTAACATATAAAACTGCAGCTTTAAGAAATATGTTAAAAAAATTAGTTGATCAAGTGAAGAAAGAAATAAATTGTACCAAGTGTCCATTTACGTTTTAAAAATGAAGAATGAATTGAGAATAACAGTTCTCTAAAACAGAATGAAAAGTTATGCAGTATTTTAGCCAGTTGGCCTGCCTCATTTTTCTCCCCCAAATTTTGTCACTTCCGATATTCGCTTTATGAAGTTTTTATTGCAACGATAAATTGTGGGACCTTTTAAATCAACTTATAGGGTACCTTTTATGCTTATAAGATCTGCGAAAATATTTATAGGTCGTAAGGAACCTCAATAAGTAAACGAAACTGTAAATTTCTTTCTCTCGAGGAACAAAATAAAATAAAACGCTCCTTTAATTAGATTCTCTTCTTTTGATATTTATTTTGAACGGAAATGGCACTTTGTTTTGAAAGGAAATTGCAACAGAAACATCCTCCGGCTTGCTACACGTGTCGCATTCATTTCCAGAATTAATTCGTCCCCTTTTACGAGGTACAAGACCCCAGCTCATGCGATGAATAATAATGCGGATATAAATCTAAAGGTGTTTTTGATAACAAATTCAACATGTCGGCGTCCGAGTTTATTCCGGCTAAAAAAATAATTGTGTTTATATTCATAGGCAGCGACAAAGGGAAAATATTGGCCCAAATCACGAAACGAAAATGTAATTTCTGCTAAGGTGAGTGTATCGCTCGTTTCATCTACTTTAAGGCCTCCTCTCTCTCCCTCTCTCTCTCTCTTTCTCTCTCTCTCTCTCTCTCTCTCTCTCTCTCTCTCTCTCTCTCTCTCTCTCTCTCTCTGTCTCTCTCTCTCTCTTTCTCTTTCTCTCTCTCTCTCTCTCTCTGTCTCTCTTTCTCGCTCTTTCTCTTCCTCTTTCTGTCTTCATATATTCCTTTCTCATTCCCTCTTGCATACCGGCCCAGAGTGGAAGAATTGAAAGTTAAAGCGTGAAATTTGCATTATAAAGATCTGACTCGCTGAATTTTTAAGTGGGCCTTCCATATTTCATACAAAAAAAAGTGCCAGAACTCACTCGTCCGTATTTCTCGTTTGTTACATTTTTTTGGGTCTACATACATAATACAGGCTTTCGCACGTAATATCATTTCGTTTAAATCTCATTACTTTTTAATCGTTTTATTTCTGAATCCCTTTATTTTCAAATTAAATTATTTTTACATAAAAATCTCTCCGCACAAAATGTTTCTCGTACTTAAACTTACTTAATTTAATTTCATGACTTCAAATTATTATTAATTTAATGATGTTATAACAGTATGTGAACTACACATGTTGTAAAAACGAAAAGTACGAAAAAACCAATAAAATCAATAAAAGGAAACGTTGTAGACTGAGGAACAAAGCTTTCAGCGACGCGCCTGAAATCCACTTAACTCTTAAGCTAGACGATACTTTGGAAGTCATTTCGAACACCAACAGATTAACCCGGAAAGCAACCCTAAACCCTTTGAAGGCCGCACTTTTATGCAGGACGTAAAATGTCCATAATTATCGCCGCCGAAGCACTCGAATGCTTTTTGTACTTCCATTTTAAATACAGATTTTTGAGGGAGACATTGAGTCGATTCGGCCCACTATTACCAGCAGAAATGGCGTCGCGGCGCGCACAAAGGCCGAGTTAATTTCGGAGTTAATGGAGTCTCGCTGATGGCGACTTTCACAATGTCGAGCCAAATTAAAAGAAACTTATTTCGGGGCCGGCACAATACGGCTAAACTTGCATAAAGCCGGAATTGATGATGTTTACGGGGCTCCATCAATTTTTAACATCTCGCTGGGAGCCACGCGAATCATTTTCTGCTCTGCACTCAATCTGAAAGGAATATTCGGGCACGCTAAGTGATGAATTACCTTAGTTCTCGGTTTAAAAACGGCGTTGTGCTAAAAAAGAGGCATTGAATAATTGGTTGTACAACTTTCGGAAACTTCCTCCAACTTGGGCGGCTGTGGTGGAAGGGTGAGGGGGAATAACCCACGTTTATCCACAAAGAACTAAATAACATGAATATCAATGAGAAAAAGATGGATATCGAGGGCGTAGCTTTAGTATACTATTTTTCATAAGTGGTCCTTAACTTTACCAGGATGTAATTTTCAATTACGTGCTTTTAATGATAATTATTTAAAATAATAATCATAATAATTTTAATTTAAATTCTTTCACAATGAGAATATCAGAAATTTATCTCTCTAAATTTGAGTCATATCCACATACAATGCAGCTCGCTTGGTCATTAATGCGTTTTGCTACTGATTGGATAAAAGTAAACAAAAACCCTCGTGGACAGCATTGTGAACAACCTGGAAAAAAAATGGAAACAAATGAGGTTGAAATTCTTCTTTGTGCGGCTGGAAAAATGATAATTAAAAAGCCTCGTATGTCACAGACATGTTGAAAAATTCGCAGGTAAGGCAAGAGCGCCGGAAAGACAATGCCATAATGGAAATTCATGACGCTAGAGGGCGAAACGGGAGACTTGCTTCGTGTTAATTCCAAATTAAACAACAACCGGAGTTTGCGAATTTTTTTTGCTGCACACCAACGACTAGAGCACAAAGAGGAAACTTTGTAGTTCCCTTGTGGACTTTATTAAGCTACTTTTTATTAATGTTATATTTTTTTATATTGGACTTTTATAAATTTATTATATTAAAAATAAGTAGTATAGCTACCGGGGTTCTATGACACTTCTCCATATACATATGTTAAGTGTCGTAGAATCCCGGCAACTATACTACTATCGCTATTGAACATCAAATCAAAGGAACTAGTTAATATACGAATAATGAGACCATAGTTAAAGTTATTATCATTATCATTATCCCCAGTATGCAACTAGAACATTAGAAACAACCTCATTCGATATTCATGAATCCGAGGCACAACGTCATACCAGTCCCGAGCTAATTTATCAAATACTTCTTTGAGGACGTCACTAGGAATAATATTTTCCCTCATTTCGGGCGAAATCTGGAATAAAGGTTATTCAATTGAGATCTTTAGCTGACAGATCCTATTTCCTTTCCGATTCCCTCGTTGCTCCCAGCGCAAAATCACGTACAGCAGAAATGACAAACAAGTTATTATCCAGGCACGAGAGCGCGAAATTGCAAATAAACTAATACATGCATAATTACTGTCGGGCTGATGAGTTTTCAATTCGATTCCCCGGAACAGGTTCCCCGGCTGAAGAAAAATAAGCAATTTCTTGCTAGAGGCTCACTTTCAGGACATCAAAGCGTTTAATTCCATTTTCAGTCGGCGCAGCTCTGAAACAGCTACGTGTCATGTTTACAACAAGGAAACACAATTGTTATGTAAATAGTGCTTCCTCCGACATAAATATATGCAGAACTGCTTTATGAATGCTCAAAGTACTGTATTTGCTGAATAACCTGAACAAATATAAACCGTTCCGGAATTGATTCAGGGACACGAGAGGACTTTATGTGCGGATGCATTGTTTGTTTGCTCGATTTCGCGCCGCATTTCGGCAAACTTCAGCGATCCGACATATTGCCACGAATTCATGAAAAAATAATAGCGAACTGAATAACAAAATAACATAGGAATAGCTATTCGTTGGCTAATAATATCTTTAATAACTTCATCTTTTTTGAGGACGAAAATTCTATGCCTTCGGTTTCGGTCCTTTCGGTCAGAATTGATTGAGCGCAGGACAAAATAGCAAATAGTGAATTCCAAATAAAAAATTCTCAACAAATATTCCCAACGAAAAATTCCGAACGAAATTGTTACCAAAAACTAGTTTTTCAGTTTGCCGTACATCGGTTTTTTGCCCGTCCTTTCTCCACAAACAGGCCTCCAATCCCTTTGCCTTGTGCATATAGGAATATCCTATGAAACCCCGCTGCAAAAAGCACAAAAGACGAAAAACATTCTTTATTGTCGCAAAACTTAAAACGAATAATGCAACACGTGAATTATGTAAGCATAAAGGCTTGCGCTCGGGCGCTCTCGCTGCAGGTAATATTTTATTTAGTAATTCTATTTTTAAGTTTTAATTAGCACATTACGGGTATGGTAATTAAAGAGTCCTTTTTGCGTGCGCTTTTCCAGGGCTAAGCCCACTTTTAAATTGGTTTCGGGAAAAATGATAAGTTTCAGCTAAATTGTTTTGTGCGAGATAAACCGACCGCCACATTCACAAATGCATGCGCGTATACGCCTTACTTTATCCTTCAGCTCGCCATCATTAATAACGGGATCATCATGAAGTGCTTCGCGTTTAGTCCGCGGGGTTTATTTGTGACATTTCCATTTAGATTCGAATAAATTTCCCTGATGCGCCGGGTACGTCTATCTCTGGAAGCACCTAACGAGTAAAGCTCAGTTTATATTAACATATTTCCTATGAAAGTTTCATGCGGCAAATCGTCCTTTGAAACGCACTTAAAAGTTAATTCCGGGGTCATTACATGGCGTTCTTACACATAATCGTTATATGAACGCTTTCTTTGTGGTGGGTATCCGAAAATGTAATGGTAACTAATTTTATGCCTAATTGCAAAATTAGTTTCAAAATTATGTTTTCGAAGGATAAATAATTTAATCCTGACAGTAAATAATATTTACCATATAATGATACAAGGAATATGTAATTCTTTATCCGGGAGTTAAGCATCGTTTACACGGTGACAGTGTTTGCGACAGTTACTGCCACGATAACTGTCACCGTGTAGACGGCCTGACAGTAGCTTTCGCGACAAGGTGGTAGAACTGTCACACAAAAGAAGCTGTTTACACGGTGATAGTAGTTGCAATACTTACTGTCATGACGGCAACTACCACCATGTAGACGTATTACTAGTAACTACCGTGACAACAAAGTCGCACTACCACACTATCTAGCATGACTAGATATTGCGGTAGTACTGTCGCGTTTTTAGGTTTACTTGAACTTTGGACATTTAAGCCTTGAAAATAATTATTATACGTTATAATGAAAGCCCCAACCATACTTTTTCTCTGCAGTTCAGTGCGGTTATAAAAAATACGAAAAAAGGACGGTTGGACTTTCATTATAATCTACAATACATATAAAGAACTTGCCAGCACATTAAAAATTCATAACATTCTATTTTTCCAACGTTTCGTTTATTAACCTAAACTTCTGTGGAGGTTTAATATGATTTTGTATGTTTTCTCTTTCTTTTTATTTCAAAATTCTATTGCATGGGTCCCAAAAAAATACATTTTAAAGTAAGATCCATAATATCGCTGAAGTAGCTGGATTTTCCGATTCTGGTGCAGGAAGTGACGTCAGCATCCTTATCAGCTCGGACGTACGCGATAAGACGTCAGCATCCTTATCAGCTCTGACGTATGCGATAAGACGTCAGCATCCTTATTAGCTCTGACGTATGCGATAAGACGTAAGCATCCTTGTGTCCCTAGATTTGTAATGTGTCCCTAGATTTGTAACTAGATGTGTCCCTAGATTTGTAACCAGATTTGTCATATGTCACGTGGTGTAGGTCACATGACATACGTCAGGGCTGATAAGGATGCTGACGTCTTATCGCATACGTCAGAGCTGATAAGGATGCTGACGTCACTTCCTGCACCAGAATCGGCCAATCTCCCTACTCGCTGAAAACTGATTTATTGTAGCAGAAAAATATTCTTTTCAAATTTCCGCCAGGGACGTATTGTTTGTGGGCGTATACAACTTTTTGTTAATTTAGTTGCCTATACTGCCACATAATCCTTGTTATAGGCGTAATGAAATGATCAACCCTCAAATATTTATTTATAATTGTTTTACAAAACTTGTGATATAAATATTATAATTTTACTATGCCTTTCTGGGTAAACGTAACATATTACATCATTTTCGATACTTGAAAATGCTAGTCACCAAAGTGTTTAAATCACCTTTTATTTTAAGAGATAGTGAGTTTGTTGCTCTTTATCACAGTGTTATTAATAACATATAAGTGATACCATAGGCAATACCAAGGGAAACATGATCAAAATTAACGCATTTTTGTAATGTTTAGTGACTTTTTTAAATTTTTTTAAATGAAATTAAACTTTAAAATGGAATTGTTGATTAAAATAAATAAACAAAATGATTATATTTCAAATAAAATTCCCCTATTTTTGAATGTGCATGCTGGAAATCAGAGCATTCCATTCGTGATTTGTCACCTGGCTTCGTATGATCTGCTAACGCATGACCTCCAATAGAATAGATGAACATGAGATGAAGGGTAAAATTACCGAGGAAAAATGACATATGCTTGTACAAAAGTGCAATTGAACGTCCAAGAGACAATAATTTAACACTCGAGCCCGTTTACAGTCAAACAGTGAAACCAAGAACCTAATATCATTATTTACATACATCACATGTTGCATATGTATAATGTCTATAGTCCAACAGCCTAAGCTTTCGCACATGCGTATTAGCAACAATGCAAATGGTGTACTTCTGCAAAACGTGTGACGTTGCACTATCACTACATCCCCACCCTCACTGTCATAGAAGTACTGTCGCGGCAGTAACTGTCGCAAACACTGTCACCGTGTAAACGGTGCTTTAGCACAAGACACTCGCGACGTTCTACGTCCTTGCGCAACTAAGTTTTAATTATTTATTTCTGACGTGAAGTTGGTCCGGAGTTGGTGTTTTGTATCGGGAACTTTTTGATGTATTTTTCTGACAGAAGTGGCGGCCTTCAGGGTTGTGATTAATTAAATAGTTTGTTGGCTGTGTTCCATCGCAAAAAGGTCTTCTCTTATTCAGTTTTATTCGAGAAGTTAAACTCAGAATATTTGGTTTCTTTCTACTTTACTGTTTATGGAAATTTTTGAACACGATTCATTTTAAACTAGTTAATGCCCGTTAAAAATCACGGGCAGCCATGTACACATATATTTATTACCATGTACACGTATACTTATTTCCATGTGCACATGTACATCTGACCATGTACACGTGTACATATTACCATATACACATATATTTTATCCTACATATATATTTAATCTTATGATTTCAACATATACATATTATCATGTTCATTAAAAATTTATGCAGCAGTAATGTATATAGCAGCGAACAGAAGAACATAATAGTAGTAGAGATATTTTCATATTTTTTGAATTTGAGATTAATTTAAATTGAAATGAATTTAATATTAGTCTTACCCCTTATTTTTAATAATTATAAATTTTTAATTGTAAAAATCATTATAAAAT
>JAWQRP010003121.1:0-13987 GCA_033557875.1 Quadriops clusia | reverse complement strand
ACAGACAGACAAAAAAGCAAAAAAGGGCCAAATCGACTCAAAATCGCTCAAAACGTCGAGAATCATCAAAATCTCAAAAAAATTTTTCCGCATGATCACTATACTTTCTCTGCGAGAAAGTAAAAAAATAAAAATAAAATTCTCTTTTAGAAGACGATGCTTTAAAAGCTGTTGTAAAACAATATAAAACCACAATAATTCTGTGATGAAACTAACAATTGATTTTATAAAATGTACCTATGTGCCTACAACGTATACTTATAAAGTCTAAAACGACCATCACTCATAATAGCGAAATATCTGAAATGAATTAGCTGACAAATTTGAAATTGCAACTAGGTATGTTTTGAAAGTAAGCAAGAAAAGGCCATACTAACCTAAAATTTTTATACAATTTTTAATTGTCGTTTGTTGTCTAGGATTCTCTCACAAGTCTGTTGAAAGAATTTTCACAGAGTCGATTTTTTAATAAAACATTTACAGCAAATAGATGCCACAAAAAAGAATAATGGAGAATGGAGAGAGGAGCGGGAAGAAAGTGTAATATACTATAGAACAAACTGGCTATACTATAAAATAGTGCAACATTAATACAACATGAATGAACTAAATTATAGTTATATAAATAATAGTAATTATATGTAGTAAGTATAAATCGTAAGGAAATTGGTTCTTTTTGAGGGATTTCTATTTGTGTGGAGTAGATAACCACGCCCCAATATTTTTCTGGGCAAATGCTGAAAATACTGTAATGCTGAAAACATAGCAACGACGGAACTGAACGCTGGACAACAAAAAGACATAAAGTTTTCGTAAGTTTTAGCCAAACATTTGTAACAGAGAATAGCTTCCAGAAGGATCTCAAAAAAAAGGAGGCGGGCAAATCAGCCACTAAAAAATAAATTTAAGAGACAATAAGTTATGTAAATAAATCCGACAACGTCGACGCGTCGCGAAGATCCAGGATAGAGTATCACAGCATCTTTTAACTCGCCCATACATCTTCACGCGTCAGGGAAATATTCCTGAGAGCCTTTTTAAAATAGCTCCATTGTGGTAAAATATTTGTTCTCCAGACACACCTACGCAACTTGTTGGGGACTCCCAGGCAAGTGGCGCTTCTTCAGCGGACGTGACGTCGTGGCGAACCTTCAAAGACTGAGGAGCACTCAGCAGATAATTGCGCACGACATTTCCTTCCATCATGTGAGGCACAGATTCTTTCTATGGCCCGGCAGGTCCCAAAGTGCATCATTACATGTTCTAATGGCCCGCGGTTCGTGACCGAAAGTATTCGGGATGTCAGCTAATAGACAATTATTATGGAGGCTCCCTTCCATTAGACCTGACGGCTGGTCGTTAGACTTGTATTTTCCTCCACTAATTCACTGGTCGTATATGGAGTCCTTTTTTATGATTTGTTATTGCTGACGATGGCTATGCTTTTCACAGGACATTTAACGCTTAACTGCTACACACTGCAGTCAAATAAAATAAAATGCAATGGATAACGTTTACTGTTTTTTTAAGCGGCGGCGATAAAAAGCGTACAAAAAATGAGCCCTTAGTCACGGATTTGTTATTTTTACATTTTTTTGCTATACTCGTGTTGTATTTTAAATAAATGCTAGGGAAAAACTGAAATTTTCTTCTATATCGTCGGATATTTTAGATATTTTAGTAATATTTAAACAAGACAATCTTTATTAGTTTTCATGGAATATAACACCCAATTTAAAGAAGGTATGTAGTTTTAATTACCTATATAGGATGTTCTATAAAGGCTAAAAATAATTTTGGTAAGTATTTTTTTAATTGATCATTCTTATGTACTAGTATGTTTCAATTTTGACATTTGTGTTTAAATTAATAAAGCCATGTTACTTTTCGCGTACAGCAAGGCTGTTCATGCTGAGGATATAGAATGTACTTCCTACATGCTGAGAAAGTAAAGTGAAGAAAACGATAGATGGGGTCTCGAAATAAACATAGAAAAGATGTAATAGATGGCAGTGGGTGCGCGAAAGAGTAAATATGATTCTAAGCAATCAGACTATAAAAACAACGAACGATTGAGTATAAATATTTAGGTAACATTATAACTAGCGGAAGTAGAGATAATAAAGGTATCTTAAGTAAACTATGAAAAAGTTGGATGGAATAAACATATCGGCAAACAACAAAATTCATACAATTTTGAAATTTTTTATTGAAAATTGCGTTGCCTATGGAGCAGAGAAGAGGACTATGAATACAGAGGCAAAAAATAGAATATGACTAGTAGAAGATAGCTTCTAGCTAAAATGTTTCATCTTAACCTTACAAGACCATAGGTGAAACAATTACTAGAAAATGGGAATGGAAAATGCTATATCAGATAGGTTATATTGAAAAAAAAACAGTTGTGATGGTGTAGCCTTAAGAAAAGAATGGAAGAAGATAGAATATCAAGACAAATATACGAAGGGATCCCGAACAGAAGGAGAAAAAAGGCCAGACTATAATAGTATTATTTTATTAGATGTTCAACATAAAGTTGTTTTACAAAACATGAAAATTTTATTGCTGCCGCGGAACATTTTGAACTATTTTTGTAGATTGATCAGTTAATTGTTTATAATGGTATTTAAGATGGAATTCTACTGGTTGAAGATAATGTACAAGAAAAAGAAAGCGAAGAATTTATTAGAAATAAAACGAGAATGAAATGATAACGTGTAGAACAAAAACGAAAACTCCAAGAAACTATTAAATTAAGGATATTAATAAAACGTTATACCGGTCTATCGGAGAATGGACATAAATATGAACAAAAAATCATGCTGCTAGGACAATTGAACTCGCTGTATCATATATCTCAACGACTGCTCGTTCTTCTAACGTAGGAATATACCATAAATATCTCACATTAAATATGAAGCTGCTCGTCGATGTTCCTATGCGTAAATTCTTGTTAGTCCACGACAAAGAATATTTCATGACTTTTGGTCCTTGAACTGTTTTGAATCAAAACGTGGTTTTGTTTTGATTCTAGAAGATGCATTTATTAGGTATAGAGATGTTTACTTGCCTTCAACAAGGGGAAAAAACTTTGCCTCTTAAAAATTTACAAAAATATAGATAACTTGCAACAAATAAAATGCAGCTATTTTCAATTATATATTTATTTTTAATATTGCTATTCCACAATGTGTGAAATGTACTTATGTACCTATATTGAATGAAATTTTCATCTAAAGTTCAATTTATTGGCACTCGTTTCTCTTCGCTCGGAATAAAGAAAAGGGAAACTGCGACTACTGCTCAAAGGTTAAAAGTACCGTCGGGAAACCCTTGTTCATTTTTTAGAGGGCTAAATGCCTAATATTTCATTCCGTGCCTAAGCTCAGGAAAGACAAAAGCTTTTCCGACCGAAACAGGAATTCAAGGAGCGATAAAATCGGGTGGAAGGTAGTTGTTGTATTATTGTGATCGGTATAAAGTGGAGGACAAGTTGATAGGGTGACAGGGTTAGAAAGTGCGTGACATTAGTTCACCCGAGTGGGTTGCTTTTTGTCCAGGATTCGATTCAAACATCGTGTATTTACCGAGAGGAATACTCTCTTTTATCCCGATCAATTCAACTATGTTTAATGCTCGATTTTGCATCTACTCGGAGCAGGATTCTATATTCTCTCTAATAAAATCTATCTCTCTCAAAATATTTGTAAAATTGTATGGCGAATGTTATTGCGCAATTAGAAGAAAATTAATTAGTTGAATGCTAAGGAATAAATTTGACAAGAATTATAAATAAAATATTTTATATGAAGGTGTAGAAATAAGTAGTCTTGCTCTTTTTGGTAAGTTTATTCAACGAGACAGATATATATAGAAAAAAACCCTCATGTTCGCTAGGGAGAATAACTTTGTAAAACTTGACAAGAATCCCATTACAAAATATATTAGGAACATTAAAGAAACCATAAGAAAACATAAAGACACATTAGCAAACACCTTAAATACACCTAATAGCCATAGATTACTCCCAATGAACCCACAATTACCAAAACTAATATCACAAATTAAACTGCATAAGCAGGAAATGCCTATACGTCCAGTTATCACATTCTTCAATACACCAGCTCAAAAACTTTCTAAAATACTAGCAGATATCATTCCTGTCCTAATAGATTACAATTCAAAATATTCAATAAAAAATTCAAAAGAACTAACTACAATACTTAATAATATAATACCGTATGAAAAACAATATTTAATTTCCTTTGATATAAAAAATCTATATACCTGTGGACGAAACAATACTTTTACTAAAAGAGAAACTCAAAAACACTAACATGTTGGAAGCTGATATCGATGGGATTGTGGAGTTAACAGAAATAACTTTAAAACAGATCTTCTTCACTTTCAATGACACCATATTTAAAATGCAAGATGGTCTCCCAATGGGAAGTGCCTTATCCCCATGTCTGGCTAACTTATTTATAGACTACATTGAAGAATATACAGATTGATCTGTTCACAACTGGCCAGGGGATGGAGACACAATTCTATAGGTTTTAAGGTGGTCGTTCGTCAATGGCTGAGACTACAAAGCCCCTCGACAGAGGGTATCATAAATCTTGAGGCACAAAGAGAAAACATGCACGTAAGGGATAGAAAACCTGTCCGGCAAGATTTCTGATACCCTCTTTCGAGGGGCTTTGTAGTCTCAGCCATTGACGAACGACCACCTTAAAACCTATAGAATTGTGTCTCCACCCCCTGGCCAGTTGTGAATAGAACAATCTGTATACTAAATGAACACAGTTGTTATAGCCAATATACAAAAGTGTGGAGGAGATACGTAGATGATATTATATGCATATGGGAAGGAAATGCTTCTACCCTGGAGGAATTCCTAAACTATGTCAACTCAATAAATAATAAAATACAGTTTACAACAGAATGGGAAAAGAACGAAAGACTTAATTTCTTGGACCTGACTATATTTAAAAATATACAGGAGAAAAAGTTTTCTTTTGAGATCTTCTGAAAAGAAATTTTCACGGATGTAATAATCCCTAAAGAATCATGCCACCCTCACTCCCAAAAGATGGCCACTTTCAACTCACTATTGTATAGACTTAACAACATACCCCTAGACCCAAACGAATATAATAAAGAACTCAATATAATAAGAAAAATAGCTACAAATAATGGATACAACAGTAAATCAATAGACAAAACAAATAGGAAAATCATCAATAACTTAAAAAATAATCACAACAAAACACATATTGACAACAACTTAAATACTACAATTTATAGAACAATAAATTCCAATCAAACTAACACACACAAACTTAAAAAAATCTTTGACACACATGGAATCACACTTACCTATAGAACCGACCACTCAATTAAGCAAATTCTAAATAATACAAATCTAAATAAGAAAGACAAAGAAAAACTGAATAAAGCAGGTGTATACGAAATCAAGTGCCCAGAGTGCGATGCTTTCTATATAGGGGAAACGGGAAGGAATCTAGGAACCAGACTGACAGAACAGATAAAGGACAAAACCCATTCAGAAATAGGGAAACACACCCTAATGACCGAACACAAGATTAATAGTGAAAATATTAAACTAATAATTGAAGAAAATAAAATAAATAGGAGGAAGCTGTTGGAGGCCCGTGAAATATATAACAGGATGCGAAAAGGTAACCCTGGCTGCCTAAACAGACAGTGCCATTTGAAATTCACCCCATTCTTCAGGATTTTATAGCATTGGGCTTCTCTTAATACTCTCTCGTTGCACATATGATAGATTGGGAGATTTTATAAGATATTAGCAATCTGGAACACTATATAATAAAGGCATTTAACCAGGGAATATAATGAGGTACGCCTTTCTAGAGAGTTCCGCAGCCCACACGCATGATCAAGACTATATCGTTTATAACCATACACGTGAAAACGACATATTGTACAAATTTTGCCTTGTAAATTAAAATAATTTTAATGTGTTACTTGCCCGAATCTGTTCCGTTGGAGGGCATCTCGCTTTGTTATTTACATTTGTGATTTCACCAAGGTAAATGTTTCATGTATATGTAGAGTTGGGTGAGAATATGTTAACTGTTGTGGATTGGAATGACCACTTTCATGGTTCAGTTTTTGTAATATACATCTTAATTGTTTTTCCATGTAGCGCCCGTCGAAGGCCGGAGGCCGGCCGAAACCGGTAGCGTTGAATAAACTTACCAAAAAGAGCAAGACTACTTATTTCTACACCTTCATATAAAATAAGTAGCATATTTATCCGATCTTCTTAATAAATGCCAATGAAATATTAAAACAATAAAGTAATTTTACAATAATAATTTTATAATCTTTGACGTTTCTCCTGAATTTGAAGTTCGAACCAATATAAATATTTGTAATATAGCTAACTAGTCATTAATAAATGTATTTCTTTGTATATTTACAGGTCATAGAACTTATATCTAAACAAAGTGAATATTACACATGCAAACATATCTGGAATGTTAAAAAAGGAGAGCACAAACCATACAATGAACAAAGAAAGACTCCCTAAAAGCGAAAATAATCATCAATAACTTATGTCGCTAGTGTTTTTTAAAACCATGTGGTAAATGCACGATACCTCAGTACATAAGATACCAGAGGCTATATCTACTAATAATTAATAAAAAGAGTTTCACTTGCTTATTGTTAGTTGTTAGCTTCAGTCGGACGCTCTGATTAAGTACTCTTGTTTAATGTGGTTAATACCTTTAAGCAAAGAACTCGATACCCACATTGGACGTGATTGGCGTAAAAAGTACCCGTAGTGAACCTCCTGATAAACTAGCTAAGTCATCTGCTGCCTAATAATAGTGCAGTGCGTTGCCAACTAAGTAAAAATTTCCCTTCTTGTTTATAATTAGTTTTCTGTTTATTAAAAATGTCATGCGTTCTGTAACAGTAAAGATCCGCTTCATACAAACTGAAGGCCCAGACAACATTATTGAATGCTAGAAATGATTTGAGTGAATTTTTTTTTAAATTGGTTCAAAGGCAAACGTAGCACAAATATTGTTCTGTTGGCCGCGAGACAGAAATATTTCTGGGTGTGTTCTAGGTTAATACAGTAAATTCGGTATACTAATGATGGCCATTTAGAGAAAATTACTTCCTACCAGTGAAAAAATATATATTTTCGCCAAATTAGGTAAACATTTTGAAATAACTAACCTGAAATTTGTAACACGGTCGCGATAAAATCTACACTTAGTACATACAATAATACCTCTAACTTTTTAAACGGCAACTCGTGTTCTGAAATCGTATTGAGTTTCAAATCTCCGATTGCCTTGCATGCCCCTCTGCATGCGAGGCAGTAAATGTTTAAACCATTTATAAATATATTATCAACAATTACTCCGTTATTATGTGCGATTTATTCAACCGAGTTTCCCCATTAAAAATATCGTAGTGGCACATTAATCACATTTTAGCTGCGGGTTTTATTTACTTGATAACAACAATATTTTACTTCGCAATTTATGACACGTTTAATATTAAACCGGTCTATTTGAATGACCGGACTGATTTGACTAGATACCAGCAGATCGGAAACGCTGCATGTCAAATTTTGAAATTACTCCAACGTTTTTAATATGAATTCCCTATTTTGTACCAAAGTTTAAATAATGCGAAATATAATAATAGATTCATACTTGTATAATAATTTCTATACAAATACATTCTATTAATATATTTAATACCTACCTGACAACATGAAGTTTTTTCGCCTCTCCAGGAAGCTCGAGACAAATAAAAAGGATCGCGTTTTTTATTAAGGCTTTGTTAAAGAAAATCTTGATTCACACCGGAATCCCAATTTGAAAGGGAATTGATTTTCCTTCCTTCTTTCTTTCTACGAATGTTAATTCACATTTATTTATGGCCCCCAAGAAGCCTGAAGTAGAACTGAGTTAGCCAATTCTTAAATGTGTGCACGGCTCGCAGACCTACCGATGCCTAATGAAATCCCAACTATGGAGCAGGACTAACGGCCTAGCAATCCTGTGACCCAACGGCATCGAGGTCGTGACGATTCATCACTGACCCCCAGTCCCCCTTTTGAGCAAGGACCCCGCATGGAAGGATGTGTTAGCCCCCCTGCCGCCGCCACGTCAGTTGGGTTCATAGTCATCCGTCTCTGACACCTACAACCACCCAATGAATTCGGGAATGGGGATTTAACCCAGCACATGTTAGCTGTTCTCGGTGTGATATGTGATTATTCCTCATGTGGGCATAAAACAGCGAAGAATTACACTCGCATTTGTTATCACGCCTGACGGTATTTATGTGTCGCAGGACATTTCGCAGGAGATTAAGTCGATGGGTGCTCTCCCATATCTCCGGACACCGATATTATGCAGCATTACGCTGAAATTATTTTTAGAGGTCCGATCTTTCACCGCTGAACGCTGCGCTTTTCCAACAAAAACTCTGAAAGATATTGATTGTCCGGGAATTCCTTTATCCTGAAAACCATTGCAGGCGAGTCCAAGAATTTGTCAACTTCGGCATAAATCAATAGTACTAAAATAAAAATAGAATGTATGGGAACCTTTACTTACACATGCAACGGTAACCACATGGAAATGCATTTTTTTTCCATTTAAATCATCCATCACATCACAATCACATCGATGTTTAATATTAGTTTCGTTTGAATTAAATGTAACATTTTGCATACATGCCGAATTTTCCATTGGCTAGAAATCTGCATCTGCTCACATAGCACTGTCACACCAGCAATTGCTGTGTCAGCATACGAAGCTTACTGAAACCCTAAAAGCTACATTAATCATGTACAAGCTGTGCACGTCACTTATCAGCAGTGAACGCTGCCTGATACATCCACCACTCATTTCACCCACTACACGTTTACATATATACATTATATAAACGCGATATCGAACGTTTTTGTTGACAAAAAAATATGCTAGCTACATGCATTATATTCATCACTATTCAAAATCCAGTATCCAGAAAACATTTTAGAATACTAAAAGCTATTCCCCAATCCAGTAATGTACCTCCTACGATTTACGTTTAATATACCCCGATTTGCACCCTTTAAAACAGAATCCCTATTTCCTTTTTAAATCCAACGAGAAAAAAAACAATGCATGTTTCAAATTTAAATATTAGCACTTGAATTTAACGGGATGTCTCGGAAATAAACAAACCGATTTATGAAAGCCACCGATGAGCCAACAGGCGCACAATACACAAAGGAAGTAATTTTATAAGCAATATGATATTCTGATTGTTCTACGGAAGGCGAGCAAGCGCGAGAAGCGCTCTTTTAATAACAGTTTTAATTAATATTCAATGCCCTCTTCTCAACTTTTAATTAAATGTATGGTGCCAGTAATGAGTTGCAAAAAGAACAAGTCCCTCTTTATCGAGCTTACTTTGAAGTGAGTCATTCGCTCCTTAAACAGTTTAATAACTCCGGTAGGACTCGTCACATACTTGGTTTTAATCAAAACAGTGTAAGAAGGAAAAGTTTACGACGAAATACGTTTGAAAGTTATCACGGTTCTACTTTGTATAGTGCGCCTCCGCCATTTGCGCATGAAAGTAAAGTGCGAGCGCTCGCTCCTATAATAGAATAAATGCACTTAAATGAGTTGACCGTAATCAATCAAAATAATGTACCCTTAAGTACCTTTACTTGTCGAAATACATTTCCATTTACGAACATAAAGATCAAAGGATTCGGGAAAAGCTTTTATATAAAGGAAAGTCTTTAGCAGATATTGTTAGGTTAATATTAAAACTCTTTCACTCGAACTACTAAAAGCATCCATTCTATTTGCCAATTCTTATTCTCCGTTAATGTGAAATTGATCATTCGAAACTGAATCTCTGGTATAAAATTGGCAATATTTCTCTCCTGGCAAACTCGAAACATTTAAGGTTCGCCGGAGATGTGCATGTGCATTTAATAGGTTTTCCTCGAATAGGAAAGATGTGCGAGTTTCGATAAAATACTTTGAATCACTGAGTAATTTTTATAAATGCAGCGGGTCATTCCATAGTTATAATATGAATGCATAATCTCAAGATAATGGATTTGGTGCAGACTTCTTCAAATTGTATTTTAAAATGTTAATTATAGCGATACTTCCGGCAACAACGAAATTTGCCGCTTATGAAGGCAATTACAAAAACTTATTGTAAGAGACACTTAATTTAATAAGACGTAATTGTTACTTTGTGAGACTATAAGGAAACAAGGGCACTTAACGGGAGCTATCGCTTCTGGTAAATGAGCCCCAGAAATTTCACAACAGCAGTTAACTAAAATCATCATTCTGTAGGCCCTCTCGCCTTATCTGCCGAACTTGAACGCCAGATAAATTAAACTTGAATCTTTCTTAATACTACAAATTTTTACGCTTGAACTAGATTCTTATCACTCTGATCAGTTTACGAAAAAGTTTTAGGGTCTCCTATAGCTAAACTACGTGATCAGTGTGCTTCGATTTTTAGCTTGGCTCATTTCAGATAAACACTTTTTATAGGTATATACCTACACGTAGGTAATATTTGTTGTGCGTCTTGTATTTATACAAAATTAAAAAGCGGAATTAATGTAAATATTTAATGGTAAATAGAGGTTGAAATATAGAAATAAGAGCCGTCTGAGCATATACATCTTGGTCCCGAGAAGTGACGAGGTCCTAAGCTAACAGATAGCGCGCCGTTTTCCCATCAAATTCTGTATGGCTGCACTGATATATATTTTAAGTAGATGGTTACCTAAATACACAAGCTATTTTTTGTTTCCATTGTTGTGTTAGTACGGTATTACGGATCTTCTTATAAATACAAGTCCGTTGTATATTTCTCATTGATACTAATATAATGTTTTTTTTTCTTTCAGGTAAGTTGCGATATTAATCCGCTGAAAGTCGATGTGTAAGTAATTTCTCTTATGTAAACAAGTGAAAAATGAAAAAAATGCAAACGTTTTAAAGTAGGTACATTTATGCGTGTGACACAAAGAGTAGCTACTATAATAGACGAGACCTGTTTCCCTAAAATTCGCACACGAAGGATAATTATTTTCCATCCTCTTTGACAATTCCCAATTGTGTGACGTGCTCAGTATTTAGGGCTTGCATTAGAAAATAAAGTAAACTCGACGTGTCATCCCGTCCTCACGTTGAAATTCTGGCACACGTCACATCCAGTGAGGAGAGATGGAAGCAGCGTATGAAGCGTGTGCTTAATTAAGGGAAGGGACCGACTCGACTGGCTAAACGGGACGATGTAAAATCGATTGTTTTATCCCAGAGGATCACCAGATGAGCAATTACGCAATCTCCGCACAGGTAATTGATAATCAAGTACTTAATATGTATTGTGTGCGATTTTGCACCGTCCGCACGTTGGAGCACTTAGGTATCCATTAGTTTATGAGATTCGTGATTATTATGTAAATTACACCCCGAAATTAGAAGTTCCTAAAGATTTAATCAGGACCCTGAAACTTATTATATTAACAATTTAATCAAAGAAATCCCATTAAGTATTAGTATATTAGAGTGGCACAGAAAGCCTTACTTTGAAGTCCATTTGGAGTTCCAGGCCGACGCGGTGTTATCTGATTATCTGTAATACTGAAACAGGCGCAGAAGCAAAAAAGTAATTCAATCCTGAAGGCTATAATCCTTAATAACCTCTATGCCAAGTAAAAGCAGTATTCTGCCCATTTTCGAGTAATCCCCCATTACCCTTTCTATTACCATCGGAAAGATTCAGAAACAAAAGGATGATAATCCGTAGCCGATAATAGTAATCAGAAGGAGCAATGGCAGGAAGCGAGAAGAGCATTCTGGTACACACTCTGTTCGTTCTGGCACCGGGATGGCATCGGGAACGAGCTTTCCGCGCTCTCTGTGTGCTTTACTACGAACGCTGATTATAATGGGCTAGTATTTATCAAGTGTAATGTGTAATCATCCTTGTGGTTAGCTGATTAGGTTATTCCGGTGCCTTGAATCATGGCTCTACCCTTAATTTATTGCAGCGTTCTAATCTAATTTAATGTTGTGGTTTGCTACGTACGCTATTTTAATGGCTTTTCACTTTTCGGAAGGGCTGCGGCGGCCGTTTGTTATATCTATGTGTATATAAGAGCCAGAAGTGGAGCAGCTTTCGTCGCATATTAATTTCTGGTCTGCGCGACGTGCCGAGATATACGGCCGGAATTTATCGTGACCCTAAATTTCTTCCCGCTGTACGAATTTTTATTATGTCCTTTATTCAATATTTTTTCCGGGGATTGTAAAAGTGCTACATTTCCCGGCTCTTTTATTAAAATTTAAGTCCTCGTAAGGACTCTTCGAACCCTTTCACCGTACATCAATTTGGTGGGACAGATATTAGATTCAGTGCACTTGACGAATACTTACATTTTTTAAATTGGATTCTCATGTTCGCTTTGATTACTTTCAATAAACTTTTTCAAAAACTATTTTATTATCTACTTAATAAAACTCCCTTCACAAATTTGTTCACACCATCAAACGCCTTCATTCATATTATAATATTCCAAAAGGAAATATATTTTTTCACGAGTTACAAAACAAAATTCAAATGAATATTTTATTATTGCCGAGAAAAATGCTTTTTATTCAATAAGAAAAGAGTGTGATAAAATTCAAAGCGCGGCTGCATGATGTATTCAAAACCAACCTTCGCAAAAACAGGCCAAAGACCTATTGTATTAAAGTAGAATTATGCTTTTTCTGGGGCTTAAAATTTATATATAGAAACCCTTATCTAACATGCTCCCCGCGATAAACTGGTCAGAATAATGATCGCCCACTTAAAAAAGGGTTCTTCTGCAAAGTAATATATTGAGGCGAGGGCCGTGCTGCGTGTAATAAATTGTGTTTGTCTCGGTATTCAGACTGGTCAGTTGAAGGGCAGGCGGACACATCCTTCGCTCCGTTAATATTGAAAAGACACGAGATGCAGATAGAAAATCAATATTTATGTAGGCTACGAACTAATTAAACCTCCTCTTGGTTTACAGATCTATCAGGGCGAATTGCTGAAAACAAATAATTTCGGGAATTGGGGCTAGGTTATCAACATGGACTGTTTTGTGTAGTGCAATTACAATATTTGAACCTAAATGCATATCAAAATAACGCTTATTTATTTATCTATTTAATAATTGAGTAATTGTTTAAATTATCGTGGTGCAACGTATAACTAGAAATTTTAACGAACGAATGACCATGTTTGCTAAACAATTCAAATATTGCAACGAGTCAAAATATAAATATCAAATGAAATGACGTATGTACGTTCTTGGTAAAAGATATTTATTCGTTAGACGACTGGTTTTATCAATTGAATCGTGGGGATTCTACAAACGAATAAAATCATTTTCGTATTGGAAAGAATATAATAATAATATTTTTAATATAACATTGTTTTCTACTTGTCTTTTTAACACGATGTGAAGAACATCAAACAGATAAGGTTTGTTCCGTTATATGCAGGCATACAATAAGCACATTCATGGTATATAGCAAGAGCCACAAATTAAAGCTTTTCTCACAACATCTGTAAGATATTTTGTATTTATTTCTTAGACTACTCTTAAATTTCAGGTGGTAATTTCTTGGGAATTAATAATTAAAAATTAATGCAGCTGCAACAACAAGAGACATGCTAAATTTTCACAATTTTAGATATTATTCGGTATATATGAAAACGTGGTAATAATGGGTCTACTTACATTCTAAAAAGAGTAATTTACGAATTAATTTATAATACATCCTAAAAATACACTAATCCTACGTTACATTACTACTTTCTTAACTACATTTTAATTTATAAATTTGCGGATGACTTCAGATTGTTTAATTCTTTTATTAATTCAGAGGAGAGG
>JAWQRP010003120.1:0-13988 GCA_033557875.1 Quadriops clusia | reverse complement strand
ATTTTATCCAAAATGGAAATCTTTTCCTTTAAACTTAAATCCTTTCGAGGCATTTTTATAATACAAGTGCGTATACACCAACAAACACAAAGCAACTGAAGGCAAATTATAGAATTTTATAACTTATAGAACCATAAATAAGCTATTATGTAACATTCCCAATATGTAATATGCGTCAAAGATCATTGCAAATTTAAACAGGAAATAATACTTCTAAAGCAAATCCTCTTAGGTAAAAAAAGAATGTAAATATTAATTTTAAATACGTAAATACACAGCAACGTCAAAGGAAATAAATATGAAACTTTTTTAGTGATTCTGAAAATTTGTCCTAATTATCCGGAGTTTTGTCCTGGTTAACCGGGTTTATTTACATAGATAAATAGAGATATGATTCGGTAATTTCACATTTGTCCCAAATAAGCGGATGTCCCGCTAAACCGGTGTCCCGAATAAACGGATTCCACTGTACTAACTAAAATACTTACCTACCTCATTTAATTAAACTTTGTTTACTTTTATTTTACATTAGTAGTATTTTCATTTAATAGCATTTTTATATTCATTATATTTTCTTTCCGAAGTTAGTTTGCAAGTTTCTTAAAACCAATTTTCTTCTTTCTTCGACATTTTCTTTTGATTTCTAGAATTTTTTTATCAGTACATTTTTGAGTTTTGAAGTCGTTTTTTTTGAAATATGTACTTTAAAATTGACGTGCGTTTTTTAAAATGATTTTTTTGAGTTTTAAGGTCGAATATTTTTCAGAAATTAAATAATTTAAAATTGTCGCGTATTTTTTTTATATGGATTTACAAACTATCAAATCCGGAATATTAATACAATGAAATAAATAAAATAAAAAAGGCATTAAGAGAGTTTTCTTATAATTAGACTCTGGGACAAATTATAATTTGTACTAGGTATACCTAGTACATAAATAAAATAATAAACAATAGTCTCAAATCAATAATCAATCAATAACACACAAATTTTAAAACTAACATCCATAAATAACAATAATGATAGCAATCATAGTAAACAATAAATATTAGATAACTTTAGGGGAAAAAAAAACTAACTTGATGGGGAAAAATATCTGTAATTTTTTATTATTTACGTCCAACTACTTGGTATTATATTTATGTATGTATATTACGTAAATAGTTGATAAGTAATAGCATGAATGTATGAATTTAATACACATTAGTGAATTTATAATTACGTTTGTTGTAGGTGCAACGATGTTCCAATACCACATCAAAATCGTTCCCACAGCTTACGTAAAGAAAACTGGGGAAATCATCAACACCAATCAGTTTTCTGTAACGAAACACAAAAAAGTCGTTTCGATTTTAAGTGGTGAATCCGGAATGCCTGGTGCATTTTTTCAGTATGAACTGTCACCTTTAATGGTAAAATACACAGAGCGAGAACGGTCCTTTGGGCATTTCCTGACAAACGTTTGCGCTATTATTGGTGGTGTATATACAGTCGCTGGCTTAATCGATTCATTGTTATACCATTCTGTACGAATCATTCAAAAGAAAATTGAGTTGGGGAAGTTGCATTAAAGATTTACTTGTGTGTTATATCGTTATTTTTTCTCCTTTATTTAAAAAAAAATTACTGTATGTACAAATCTATATTAATAAAATCCAATAATGCTATAAATGTTACAATTCTGTAATATCACATAGTCTTCAGAAACATATTAAAAGCTTGAATAGAAGACTTAGCTACATTGTCACAAAATTCTGCGTCTGTACCAGATACCATAGTTAGTGGGGAAACATAATTTGGTTCCTTTGGGTTATATTGTGCTCTCCCAAGCTCCTTTAAAAACATGTGCCTTTGTCGCATCCTAAATTCTCGACACATTAAAATTTCCGGGAACTGCAAAATAAATTCTAAGGGAATTTTCATGTTGTTGTGAACATAATCGAAAGTCTTCACTGTGAATGTAGGGGCTAGAAAAAATTGTATTATTCAGATTGCAATCAGTTTTCTTTTCCCATGCTGTTTATTTTTATGAAACGAGCTATTTATTTATGAAGTATGCACTATATATTTATGCACTTACCCTTCATAAACAGACTTGGCTTTTTTAATAAAATCTGCCTCGTCTCCTCAGATGTAAAACCCATTTCTTCTTTAAGTGTAAACGTATTTGCTTTAACCTTTCTCAAACTATATGTCACCAATTTAGGTTGCTTCGTAGCTAATGCCCTCACTTCGTTTCCAGTGAGACCGTATTCTTTTTGAAAATATCCTAATTTTCTATCCATTTCTTGGGTACTAAAATTTATTCGTTATTTCAATTATTCATTTAACAATTGTTTATAAAACTATCATTTATATTATTTTTTTATAAGTATAGTTAAGTTCTATTATATAATTATCAATTGTTTATATAACTACAATTTCTAATTACCTAATTGTTAACCAAAACGGATTTGCTGTTACAATCCTAGTTATCATTTCGTCCGTAAACTTTTTGTAACGTAAGTAGTTTATTCTTACAAGTAAATTATCAATTTCTTCCTTTAAAATAAACGGGTTCTTTGTAATTACACTTCCTATGTCTTCGATTTTTAATTCGTCAAACAAGAGTATGTACTTTTTTACATCCTTTTCAAAATCTAATCCTAAAATGAATTGAGGCACATCCCGCTTTCTCTCTAACTTATATAAATTTACACCTAATTGAACTAATTTTTGCAAAGTTTCCGATTTATTCACGTAAGCCGCAAAGTTGAACGTCGGTTTTAAATATGGTGCTACATGCGATATGTCTTCTGTGCAATCTTCTAATACGGATTTCGGAAGATCTAATTTTTTCTCCGGAACTAGATCAACTAAGTTATCTTCAGGGTGCCCATTTTCAGTTATATCACTGTTGACTACATCATTTTTTGTATTGTTTATTTGTTGTAGTTTGTCACAAATCACTGGTATAGTTTGTTTTGGTAGTCCTACTTTAGTATTGCAGAATGTGCAAGCTACAACACTTTGTTTTGGTATAAATCTTGAAAGTCTTGCTGTAATTGAATTTAGCATTGTTGCTGTTTGTTAGACACAACGGTTAGACATAACCTCAAATCGTTACATGTGACATTGACAAACAACAAAGCTCATGACAGGCAACCAGTGACGGTCAACCAGTGATGGTCAACCAGTGACGATCAACCAGTGACGATCAACCAGTGACGATCAATCAGTGGCGATCAATCAGTGACGATCAACTAGTGACGATCAACCAGTGACGATCAACTAGTGGGAAACAACCACAGAAACAACCAATGACGATCAACCAGTAATGATCAACCAGTGACAATTAACTAGTGGCAATCAAAAGTAGGACGACTCCACAGAAATCTAAATTTAGGAAGTTAAATTAATTATTTTTCGCTTCTTACCGTTACAAAGCATTTTCTTGATAATTTGCTATCATAATAAATTACCACATTTACATTTACGTTACCTTTATCAGTTTTGTGATAATGCAAAAGTAACAGCCCAGACAGTGCGATAAATTTGCTTAAATTTGAATATTTATCAACCATTTCGATTTAAAATGGAACAACCGAAAGTAAATGCATTCGAATTTTATTTTCATGATGTATATTTTCATGATGTATGTTTTCATGATGTATGTTTTCATGATGTATATTTTCATGATGTATATTTTCATGATGTATATTTTCATGATGTATATTTTCGTCATGTATATTTTCATGATGTTTATTTTCATGATGTATATTTTCGTCATGTATATTTTCATGATGTTTATTTTCATGATGAATATTTTCGTCATGTATATTTTCATGATGTTTATTTTCATGAATTTTATTTTCATGTATTTCATTTTCATAAATACAAGTTTGTAATTGATAGTTTTACTATTTTTAGTCCGAAGCACTGCAAGTAGGACGATGCTAAACATGCTAGGAGGAATTGCATATTTAAACAATTTAATTGTAATGTATTTATGTGGACACATGTTCGACAATGTACTAGGCATTCCGCGCACTAAAATAAATAGACAGCATATCCATACATCCATGACCTCTACAATTGAAAATATGAAAGATGGTATGATAAAAGACATCCCGGAAGTCACCCATGTAAATATTACTCGGTGGGGACAAAGACTTCGCGCATAATTCCTCTATTAAATCCTGCTAAACTATGTACATTTCAATGAAAGTCGAAATGTAAGCTGTACGTCATTTGTTCTGGTTCGTAAATTCATTCATAAAAGTTCTATGAATTGAGTTAAATTGAATTTACATTAAATACTGAATTAGCTATATACTTCTGGTATTTTCCCTGATGAAAAAATGAAAAAAAAATCACAGGTAAATATATAAAGTTGAGTTAGAACTCACGAGATATTAGGTATGTTGAACATATAAGTATATATGTTTATGTATTTCCTGTACAATGGTGTCCAATTAGATAGTATATAATGGGTTTGCCCAAGACAACAATTGTGTGTTTAAGTCTAAATTAAAAATTACGATTTATATAAACAAACGAGAGCAAACGTGGAAACACGATCGTTTGTTCAATCCCTCGCTTTTCTCTCATTCAAACTGTCGTGACTCACAATGTCGATCGCTGTATTGGAATATGCTTATTTACTTTTGATTGGAAAACCCCCTGACTTCTTAATTATATATTATGGAGATAATAGTTGGTCACGATAGTAAATCCGCTGTGCTTTTTCGTGTTAAATTGGTACCTAGCCTTGTAAACATGTCTTGCGAGCGGAAGAGTAAATTATATTACTTAACACAATATATTTTTATAATGAAAATATATAATAAAAAAAAACAGATAATAAACAAAACATATAATAAACAAAACATATAATAAACAAAACAGATAATAAACAAAACACATAATAAACAAAACATATAATAAACAAAACACATAATAAGCGAAACATATAATAAACAAAACACATAATAAGCGAAACATATAATAAATAAACCGTATAATAAAGCAAGCTTAATTAATTAAAAGTTGTAAAATTTAATATAAGATAATCTTAAGAATACATAAAAGCAGTAAAAGCATTGTATATACCAAAGGGTTCCTTCGATTTGAATCACGTTTAGAAATAATTGCAATAAATATTTTAAATGGTGTTTGTAGCTTCACCACTGTGATTTTTTATTGATTTATTCAAAGCTAAAGAAGATAGTTTACTTTCAAATTCGAATACGCTAGTTTTAAAGGTATCTCGGCAAGTGCCTGCTAATATTCTATGGAAAGCTGAGGCATCTAAAAATGCGCATACTGTTTCCTCTATAGCTGTGACTCTGTACAAATTAGTCTCATGTCCTCCATATAATCCTATTTCCCCGAAATAGTTTCCTTCGTAATTGCGACGCAACTGAAACATAATCCTTCCGTATTAACACTATTAATAAATATAGTAACACAGAATAAGTATATACATGGTAACATTCCGACTTAATAATGGTATATAATAATAGTATTTGAGTTTATGTAGATAAATATGTAGTAACATCTGTTGGCAATAGTTACCTCTACAAAATTCATTGTAGATTCATCGTACATTTCGCAAAGTGTAGAACCTTTTTCGATGAAATACATTCCATCTGGGGTAGCGTCTTCGCGCATGATAATGTCGTCTGGATCAAATATCCTGATTTCGAAGGCATCAGAAATCCTGTATTTATCGTCTTCACTTAAACTTTGCAGCATGGGAACCGTGGACATTAGTTTGTCGAATTTCTTTCGTCTGTCTTGATGTGTTCTGTACTCTATTCTTGTAAACTCTTCGTGATCAATTGACCAAACCATTCCTGCAAAAGTATGAAGTTTGGATAGAAATCTTATAACAACAACCATCTTAAACAGAAACTAATACATTAAATAAAATACAGAATTTCATGATAGAAAACGGCCACAATTTGAATTCCTACTAAAATGATCTAACTCGTTTACGACTACAAAAAAGGGACGTACATACATTTAACCTTTTAGAAAGCCTTGAAATCGATAAACTTAAAAGTCATAAGAATATCATATGTTCAGATGAACAAAATGACCTTACCTATAGACCTTATATAAATTGATTTCATAATCGAGGCAGCCTCTCTCCTGCGTATGCAACAGTAGGCAATACACTCATAATTGGATTTATATACTTTAGCATATTTGTAACTTTTCGTTCATTAATATATTGCTTGGATAAGTCAGATCACAGCTGCAATATTTTATCATTCTAACTATTTATTTATTTTATATATAAGTACGTACATCAACCAAACTCAAAAAAGTACGTATATTATTTTATGAAAAGACGAACTATCCGCGAATTCTTCAACGAATTTAACTAATTTTAAAATGATTTTTTTATCATTAGTGACAAATTTTTGGGCTAATACAACAGTCTCGTTAATTTTTAATGTGATCAAATGTGTATATACCTAGAGCTAGGAGTAGAGGAGGCCGTGAAATTGAACATCGTAACATATGTTTAGGCAACTCGAAGTAGCCATGAGAATCGTGCGCATTTGAAAAAATAGACGATCGGTTGCTAGGCAATGGTGGATAAGGTTGTTGTGAGTAAGAAACAAAAAGTTAACGTCAAACGTTTTGGCTTTGAAGAAAATGAAGAAGAAGCTTTTAGAAGTGAGTGATGAGGAACAAGATTATTCAAAGTGGATAAAAACCCCCCAGATCCCTAGTTGAAGACTCTACGTAAGTCAAATTCCATTATTCAAGTAAGATTATATGTATTATGTACCTTTGGCTTCGTTACGGGTATACCCAGAAAAAAAAGCATATTAGAGGGTTCTCTCGATTTAAGTTTTTTTCGTAGAGGAAAAGTACTCCTACAGGAAAAATATACTCGTACAGGAAATGTATGTATACTCTTACGGGAAAAGTACTCATGCAGGAAAAGTACTCATGCGGGAAAAGTACTCATGCAGGAAAAGTACTCATGCAGGAAAAGTACTCTTGCAGGAAAAGTACTCATGCAGGAAAAGTACTTATGCAGGAAAAGTACTCATACAGGAAATATATACTTATAGAGGAAAAGTACTCATACAAGAAAGTTAATTCCCTTCAAAACAAGCAACTATTACCAGCAGTAATCGCTTCGATTCTCATTTTCGACGGTCGACATTCACCGGGAACAAGAGCATCTTGTCCAAAATAATCTCCAGGTCCATAAGTACTCTTCAACATCTTCACACTAGTCCCAGGGACATCTATAAAAGCTTTAAACGTACCTTCCTCGATCATGTAGAATTTAGATATTTTTTGTCCGATAGTAATCATTACATCGCCTGCTTGAATCACTTCTCCTGTCATTGCCCCAACAGTTAGCTCTTGCCCTTCCACGTCCATTCCATTGAAATATATTAATTGAAGCATTGAATTCATTAGAAAATCTGTTTCCTCCTCGGTTTTTGGCACGCACATAATTTTTGTGTCGTACGCCACAGATTCTATTCGGTCAAAAACGGTATCGTGCCTGTATCTATTCTGCAAATCTACGGATATCATCGACCCTTGAGGGCCATAAAGACGAGTCAAAGGCTTCGGTTTTCCTTCTCTTCGTACCGTGACAGCGTCTAAGAAGAAGTCTCTGCAAAGTTTGTATATATCATCTTGTCTTTCCTTTAAGCCCTCTTCTGTCAAATCTTTCAACGTCGAAACAACTTCTTTTACGCTAACTTGTTTGGCTAGGGGTGGTCGTTTTTTTTCTTTTTTTGGTGTTCGCTCCAATGTAGTTAGGTCCATTGGATGTCGTACCAAAACCTTTACTTTCAGGTGCAAATATTAGGGGAGGTAAAAATATTAAAGAACATTTGTCAATTTGTTTTAATGTACTTTTGTAACTATAGAAGTACTTGTCTGGGATACCAATAAGGTCGTGGAGTCGATGAAAATGCTATAAACTTTGAATTTTTGCAAAATGGTCTACATAATTTTTATTGGGCAGAAGGATTAAAAAAACATCTCTTTTATTTTAATAAGTTTGTAATTATTGTTATGTAGATACATGTATATTTGCTGTGCAATGTATATTTGCTGTGCAATGTATATTTGCTGTGCAATGTATATTTGCTGTGCAATGTATATTTGCTGTGCAATGTATATTTGCTGTGCAATGTATATTTGCTGTGCAATGTATATTTGCTATGTAATGTATATTTGCTATGCAATGTAAATTTTCAAGAATTTCTTCGATTTTTATCAAGTGCTATGGACAATTTGCTCTTGAATTGATAAACGCTACTTTGCAAGTAATCCATGGCTACACCTTCCAGAATTCTATGGTAAGCTGCAGCATCCAAAAATGCGCAGACAGTTTCTTCTAGTGCTGTTATTCTGTAGAAATTCATGATTTGTCCCTCGACTAGAGCTACTTCTCCAAAGTGGCATCCAGATTTTATGGTATGTACCTGGAAAACAATTAACTTCTTAATGGAAGCGGCCTGTTAGTACTACCTGGCTCTTAGCCCAACTATCTCTTAGGCTCAACTAACTTTTAGGTCCAACTGGCTCTTAGGCCCAACTGGCTCTTAGGCCCAACTGGCTCTTAGGCCCAACTGGCTCTTAGACCCAACTGGCTCTTAGGCCCAACTGGCTCTTAGGCCCAAGTGGCTCTTAGGCCCAACTGGCTCTTAGGCCCAACTGGCTCTTAGGCCCAACTGGCTCTTAGGCCCAACTGCCTCTTAGGCCCAACTGGCTCTTAGGCCCAACTGGCTCTTAGGCCCAACTGGCTCTTAGGCTCAACTGGCTCTTAGAATCATCTATAGAGAAGTTAAATAGGTGAACAAAGTGCTTACCACAACAAAATTCATTTTTTCCTCATCATAAACTTCGCAATCAGCGGATCCCTTCTCAACAAAATACATTCCATCCGGCGGATCGTCTTCACGAATTATAATTTCATCAGGATCGTATATTCTGATATCAAAGGCATCTGAAATTTTAAGTTTGTCGTCTTCACTCAAAGCTTTCAATAGCGGAACGGATTCGATCAACTTGTCGAATTTCTTCCTCCTGTCGCTCTGAGTTCTGAATTCGATGCTGGAGAACTCCTCATGGTCGATTGACCATAAGATACCTAGAATATGTAATGAGTTTAGAATATGTAAATAGTTTAGAATATGTTGAGTTTAGAATATGTAAATAGTTTAGAATATGTTGAGTTTAGAATATGTAAAGAGTTTAGAATATGTAAAGAGTTTAGAATATGTAAAGAGTTTAGAATATGTAAAGAGTTTAGAATATGTAAAGTGTCCACTATCACAAATTTCTACTAAATCCTCACAAAACTTGATAAACTTTTTTTTCTTGTAAAATTACCCGAAGTAACTGCTTTTATTTTTACTCTTGATGGCTGGCATTCCCCCATTATAAGAGCATCTTGTCCAAAGTATTGTCCAGGTCCATAAGTGCTCTTCAGCATCTGCACATTCGTTCCAGGGACATCCATAAACGCTTTAAAGGTACCTTCTTCTATTATGTAAAACTTGTTTATCTTCTGTCCCGTAGCAATGATTACATCCCCAGTCTCAACTTTTTCTTGCGCCATTGCATCAATCGTGGTCTCTTGTCCCTGCTGGTCCATGCCGTTAAAATAAATTAATTCGTTTAATATTTGCATAAGAAACTGTGATTGCTCGTTGGTCTTTGGGATGATCAGAATTTTGGTGTCATACACTTCAGAGTCGACTCGATCGAAGACAGTTTCATGTCTGTACCTATTCATCAAATCTACGGATATTATGGATCCTTGAGGGCCTTCTGGTTTTGGAGTAAGTTCTACAACTGTTAGTTTTCGCTTGGTGAGGGAGCTTAGAAAGAAATCCCTGGCAAAGCCGTAAATGTCTTCTGGTTGTTCTAGCATGCACTCTTCGGTGAGCGTCTTAAATGTGGATACCACTTGTTTAACAACACCTTCACGGGGTGGAGGCTTTGGCTTGCTCGTTCCTTCGTCTAATGATTCCAACATTTTGTCGCGAAAAGGCTTAGGGTCTACAAAAATAAAGTTTGAATAACATTTGTCAAAATGTTGAAAAAAATAATATAATTCAATTTGGTAACTATTTGGTATCTATGGATCTATGTACATGATAGTAGGTGATTTAAAAATAAAATATCGACCATTGTCGGTATTAATTTATTCAGTATATTGGAGGTAAAATAATACATTGTATAGGCAAAAACTATTTCTACATAATATGTAGAACCAACATACAATATGTATAATTATATGTGTATATAATAATGAAAATAAGTAGAGTTACTCTTATCTCTCTTATTATACATAATAACCTCTGAGGGTTTAGCTTATTATATATTAAATCTTGGAAATCTTTGACGCAGTCTATGATTTAGGAAAGCTAACTGAAGTTCTAGAAGCTGACCTTGATTTTATTATGGACCTAGAGGAGAACCTTCCAAAAGACGTCCTAAGTTGTTGTTCATACGCTTTAGTTTTCCTATTCATGATATCAACGCAAGGTCCCAAAATCCTCTCGAAGGCATCGACGTCCAAAAAGGCTAGTTTAACATCTGTAAGTGCTTTCACCGTGGCAGCTCTAGTGTTATGGGTGAGCAAGGCTAATTCACCA
Organism: Quadriops clusia; assembly: GCA_033557875.1. NCBI lineage: Eukaryota > Metazoa > Arthropoda > Insecta > Coleoptera > Hydrophilidae > Quadriops > Quadriops clusia. Next base: position 3,353 of record JAWQRP010003120.1, on the reverse strand, counting down.
AAGTAGTCGCCTTCTCCAAGTTTACACATTTCTCGTTGGTCATTGTTTTTCATATTTTTGATGAGGACTGAAACTGAACCTTCTTCGATAAAGTACATCCCGTCGGCTTCATCAAACTGTTCGATAATATTGTCTCCTTCCTTAAACTCTTTGGGAATTAAAGCGTCTGCTAAACTCATTTTTTCGTAGGAGGTCAACTCCGACAGAATTTCGACCTTCGAGATCAAAGTCTCGTATTTTTGCCTCTTTTTGTATGCTCCCTTTAAGACTACCCTGCGGAAGGTATTTCGATCCATGGCCCACAGTTTTCCCTCAGATGCTGCCCTTATGGTAGCTGATCTGGGCATATTGTACATTAGAGCCAGTTCTCCAAAACTTCCGAAATTCTCATATGTGAACACTTTGGCTGGTTCAGCGTCTGGTTCGCTCGCTATAAGGACGTCAAAGAGGCCTTTTTCTATTACATAAAAATTATCGCCATCATCATATTGTTTGATTATTATGTCCCCAGGTTTGCATTCCTTGGGAAACATTACGCTAATAACCCTGTTAATTGTGTCTGGATCCATCCACCTAAATAGAAGACATTTAGGTACCACACTTGTTAGCATCTTGCGTTCTTCATCCGTTTTCTCATAGGTGACATCTTTTTCTTGATCATCATCGTCTTTTTCAGGGTTGTAAGGTTCAGAGTAGACGACTACATGTCTGCCCCTACAAAAAATTGCATTTTGATTGAAGCAACATCATAATTGATTGGAGAAGTATAACACCACTTACTGCGTGTAGTCTAAGGCACTCGATGGCATTCTGAATAAATCCTTTCCAAAGTCCTCACCTTGCAATGAATATATGGCACCTTCCAGAGCTTCATGCGACCCTATCACTAATGCCTCAAAGTACATCTTCGCAAAATCATAAACATCTTCTGGCATTTCGAGTAAGCATTCAATAGTAAATTCGACTAGAAGGGGCGTTAATCCCACAGGTACTTTAATTCGCCCTAAATTATCAAATTTGTATTCCATAACAGGTACAAATAAATCACTTGCTTTCCATAGTATAATCTTGCAGCAAAATTCTAATAAGTGCGTAAATTAAGTTGTATGTTACAGTCTGACAAATTAATTCTTCTTCTCACAAAGTACCTGTCTTCTTTTTACCCTAAGAATTGGCTCTTTACTTCTTGTATAGTTTTTTTATAGTTATTTTTTTTATTAATATTTAGCAGATCAGCAATAAATTATGTTTTACATGGTAGTTATATTTACAATGGTATTTTTAAATTAAAATTCGCATTGAAGTGACTATCACTCTTCTAAATTAAGAGAGTAAGATAAAAATTCTTATATAAGATCTTGTGATAATTTACGCTTAAGGCATAAGTCATCAGTGGTCTTAGCAGCGATTTGTATAGTAACAAGCTGCAGGGTATTTTTAGACTCGATTTTCAATTCAGTATTGGGTATAGTTGATTTAGTCTAGTGTAACATTGATTTAATTTAGAGTTTATGTGATAACTCCATGTTATTTAATTTTTTTTAATTTTTCTCAAACTATCATATATATACACAAAATACATGATGGGTCACAATAAGAAAATTACATATCATACATTATGTTATACATCATTATAAGAAGAAATTCCTCGACGGAGGATAACGCTCTACCCTGAAGACGTCTCTTGATATACCTCTCAAATTCCTTTTCTGGTAAGACTTTCACCTTTTCTGATAGTCTGTTATAAAGTTTTACACCCATATACTCCACACTTTGTTGAGTGGTGTACAGTCTCTTAAAGGGAACCCACAGGTCACCCCTTGATCTGGTGGGGTAACTATGTATGTCTCCATTTTTCTCCAAGTTTTTGAGTTGCACATGGGTGGCCTTTAAGCAGGCCAATATGTATATTGCGAAGACGGTGAGTATGTTTTCTCTCTGAAAATACTCCCTACAACTGTCCCTCACCGCCACACCGCACAAAGCTCTGATGGCCTTCTTTTGGAGCAGGAGGAGCTGCGAGACCGCCGACGAGCCTTCGCACACCAGAATTCCGTAGGAAATCACTGAGTGAAAGTTCGAATAGTACGCCAGTTTTGCTGTCTGATGTGTCCCAATTTGCTTCATTCTTCTGATACTGAAAATCGCTTGGCTTACCTTTATTTTCATTGATAGAATGTGTGGGGTCCAATTCAGCTTATTCTGAATTTTAATTCCCAAAAATTGTACAGTTTCATTCGGTTTTTTCGTGTTTGTCGTGAAATTTATAGTCTGAGTCTTCTGCCTGTTTATTTTTAGATGGTTTGCGGAGAACCATGTCTCGACTTCCTGCATGATTTGACCAGTTTGTTTTCCAATTGTTGTGGTATCTTTTTCCGATACCAGGAACGTGGTGTCATCCGCGTACAGAATGGACTTATGCTGTGGTGTTATATTGTTTTGCATATCATTCATGTAGATGATGAATAAAACAGGGCCGAGGATCGAGCCCTGTGGAACTCCACAGTTGACCCTCACTCTCCCCGACTCGTCTCCCATCCAGCTAACTTGTTGTTCTCTGTTATGAAGATATGACGCCACCAGACTTAGTGCAGCACCCCTGACTCCATAGTATTCCATCTTCTCCAGTAGTATACCATGACATACTGTATCGAAAGCTCTCGTTAGGTCGCAAAAAGTTGAAGTAGTTAATTTCTTTCCGTCTACGGCCATTGCCACCTCTCCAACCAGCTCCAGAGTTGCGGTGGTTGTGGATCTTCCTTGGCAATAACCATGTTGATTTTCCTGTATGACCTTTTCTTTTTCTAAAAAAGTTTGCAGTCTGATCTTTATAATTAGTTCGAAAACTTTGGACACAGCCGGCAGTACCGAAACAGGCCTGTAGGTTTCTTCTTTGTTGATATCACCTTTTTTATGTAGAGGGACCACTCTTGCAATTTTCAGACAGGCCGGAAAGTTCCCCTCCTGGATGCATCTATTCAGTACAATTTCTAAAGGTAATGATATTTCATCCTGCATCATTATCAGGATCTTGACCGACATTCCATAGACATGTTTGCTATTTTTGTTTTTTAGAGATCGAATTGTTTTCTTTACTTCCGCTTCCGAAACAGGCCAGAGGTATATTGAGTCTGTTACTCTTTTATTCGCATGCAGTAGTTCAATTGCATTTATATCCAAGTCAGGTAAGTCTGCAAGTACAGACGTTTCCATGGTACTGAAGAAAACATTAAGTGGCAGCTAGCTCAGCTGATTTTTACAAATGTAAACAGTACCCCCCTTACGTACGTATCTCACCCGCAAAGGACCCTGCCTTGAAGCGGAACTCTTCTAATGCATCGCTTTAAATGTAA
>JAWQRP010003119.1:0-13994 GCA_033557875.1 Quadriops clusia | reverse complement strand
AATGTATGTGTATATGGTAATATGTACACGTGTACATGGTCAGATGTACATGTGCACATGGAAATAAGTATACGTGTACATGGTAATAAATATATGTGTACATGGCTGCCCGTGATTTTTCACGGGCGTTAACTAGATTTAAATATAATTTTTAAATATAGTGTTATGGTTTTTTACTGTATTATGAAGATTGTAAAATTTATGGTTACTATAAGAAATACAACGTTATATTATAATATCTTTATCTTTTGTTTTATGTTATTCGATACTATTTTCAGTTTACTTCTGAGGTTGTCGTTATAAAATTTTAATTAACTGTTACTAAGAGCTATTTGGGCGATAGTATTCTTTTCTTATATAATACCTGAGTATGAAATAATTTTGATTGTGTTCTTTAACGTGCGCGTAGGTTAACCTACCTCACACGGAACCCCCACCCAACATTTTTATTATTCAGAAAAGTTACCGTGACCTTGGAAACTCTTTCAAATGTTTAAACAAAAAATGGTGGACTGTCAACCGTCATGATGTAGTTTTTGTTTGCCTAACTTTATGAACATTGAGAGCATTTGAATTTACGTTTTTACTTTCAGTGCTGAACTAAGAAATAAATAATACAGTAGTTTTTTAAAACAAATAGCAGATATTGCAATATTGCAAAACGCCGCTTTTCTACGCCAAACCCGCAATAACAACATAATAGTAATAATAACGACCAGCGGTCGAAGCACGAACGTATCAATCTTCATTTCATTTACGATGAAGACAGTAATCGCTTCAATAATAAGTAATAACTGGACGAAAAGACGTAAAACAGGAAATTTTCCCATTAGAAACGTGAGACCGAGATGAGTTACGCAATCCTGACGAAACACATCGCTCCAATTGTTTGTTTTATTGGTTTTGAATGTTATTTTTACATCTCTGTCTTTCATTTTCTGCCGAACAAAACATTAGTATTTAGCGCTATTTTGGTTTTTGGCATGACCGTAATCACATACAAATGTGCTTCAATGAAACATGTTTGACAGTCGTGAACTGTCAACGTCTAACTCCTTTCTGATTTCTTCCTTTAATTTGACAGTTAGGAAAGTCGACGTCTTTTTTGCGGGAAGGAAATGATAAAATGCCAATCAAAACAATCAGGTTTTTATTATTAACTTGTTCTTACGTAGTAGCTGGCCATTGCTTGTCGTTTGTCACCGTATTTTCGCAATGCTTCCTTAGTACTAACTAGTATACACACTAATGTAACATAACCTAAAATGTACAGTACAATGTTGCTTAAAGTTATGTAATTGGAAAGTAAGTAAACCTAGGTAAAAAAAATAATTCTTTTTGTTCGTATGTACAAAGCCGTTAATGATAATTTGTACCAAATCTGGTCGGGGACCTCCTGATCGCCTTTCGTTTTTCTTTAATACCCTACAGCACCCCCACCACTCGGCGCTCCATATTCCGAACTTGGGGGGCCGTATTTGTTATCTGGAACTCCGCTATCGGGGTAGCCTTCTTGTTTTTGGGTTTTGTACCGGATGAAGTACACTTCCGGTTTGCTTGGTTGTGTCGGGGCAGGCGTAGGAATGTGGATTTCTGGCGCTTCTTCAGGTTTCTTCACCAGCACGTAGACTAAGGTCTTTTCTTCGTTTTGAGGTTGAACTGGGATCACTGGAGCTGTTGGTGTTGGTGCAGTAGGTGCCTGAGAAATAAACGAACGAGTGATTAACCACAAATGGATTAATAGAATAATAGCAACGATATGCCAAAAATTAAGGTTAAGTAGTTTAAAGTCGAAGTTTAACGTCAAAAAACCTCAAACGTAACGTTAAAAAAACAAAGGAATAAAGGCGCTTACCTTGATGAAGATGATCTTGTAGTGCTTCTGGGCTGGTGCCACATAGATAGGTTTGTGTGCGGGGAGGTATTCTGGCTCTGGGGGTGGAACGTGCACATAGACATGTTTGTGGACCACTGGTTGTTGGGCCGGCGCCCCATATTGAGGCGCTGGGGCCCCATAACTACCACTTGGAGCACTATAACCCGTATTAGGGGCGCTATAGCTGTAACCACCCCCTCCAAGTGGGGGTTCTGGCCTAGCGTACGCTGCAGTTGCAAGGGCAGCTATCACCTGAAAATAGAAAGAAATTTCCTGAAACCTTCAATTCATAAATGTAGATCTAAAAAAGTTGACAACTCTCATACGTCAGTTTGACATTTGCCACCGATTAACGTTTGTGAACTTTAACCGATTAACGTTTGATAACTGTCACTGGTTGACGTTTGAGAACTGTCATCGGTTGAAGTTGGGAATGTTTGGGAACTGTCACAATTTGACATTTGAGAACTGTCTTTAGCAACGATGGCCGACCAATTTGAATGATTATAATGAAGACGTGACCTTACCGTCAATTGTCCTCGAATTACAGCGATTACTACGTTTGAAAAGCGAGACAATTGCGGTGATAGTCTTGCATATAGCGAAATCAACTTGTGAAATTTGCATGTCATTGTACTCGCAGTGGCGTGTTTTACTTTCATCATGCATCAACGTGTGTTACGTTTCCGATGTTCGTAATCACAAATAAAGCAGACATGAACAGAATTTGAAGATTAATTTGGGAATGAAGACGCAAAATTTAAAAATGAAGATGATATTGAAAATTTCGAAATAAACAAAATGAGGGAAAATCAAATCCGACTGTTAATCCTGTAAAGGTGCCAATAGGCGGCCCGGTGGAACACTTTCACTCTCACTTACCACCAAGAACTTCATTTTCGTGTAAATATTTAACCCTTGGGCACGAGGTGCAACTAACGCGGACGTCACAGCACACTGCTTTCCTTCGGAGGACGATTATGTTTTATATATATCCTCGCCACCCTGGCCGCCTAGGATTGTAAGAAAAAATGTGATCCCGTGCGCGAGAGAGAGGGAATATGGGCCAAAGATGCGTCCAGTGAGCAGATTATGTGTCTGCCGTGCTTCTGGTTTATTGCTCTTCTTCATCCCCACTTCCCTATTAACTCATAACTATGGCTCTACTTTCAATGCTGAGTACTTTCCTCCAACGTCAACAGATCAAACATTTACCGCCAATATGGAATCTAGCAGGTCACAAAATCTTTATGTGCATCTTACATATGCACGAAATTTTTATGAATTTAGCAATGAAATGTCAAATTAACACAATGTTGTCAAAAAACTGTCAAATTGATAATACTATTAATATTAATAATGATGTAAATAGAGGTGTTCATATGGTCTGTATGTGTATATACGAGTCAAAGAGAGGGATAATAAAAAGACGAAGAGAGATTGAGAGAGAACGATGCAATCGCTTCCAATTTAATTACCAATAATACTACCGGTGCCGGACTAGATTACGGCATCCTAGATCTTTTAATATGCTCTAAACAACCTGAGGCGACGAAGATGGGCTCTGGTCTTGTTCTTCTGTCTTCTCATTCTTTCACGTCGTGAGCGGTTGCAGGTCTGTTTTGACCGCTCGCTTTCATAAGCAAACTCAATAAGTTCCCAGTGAATGAGGCAATAATTTCGAATAATCATCGCTAGCGTTGCGTCATCCCGATATTCTGTAGAAAATGCACCATTATTTCAAATATATGAATTGCAATCTCTAATATAGTTTTCTTTGATAAAAACGAATACGCGTCTCTGGGTGTTTGAATAAATTGGTCACCACCTACGAACAAAAATTCCAAACAAACGTCATTCTAACTGTCGTTTTAATTGTTATTGTAACTGTCAAACGTCAACGCCTTTCCGAGACATTTGTCTGACTTCCTCTTGAGATCTAAGGGCTGATTTTATAATGCTCGGTTATCTGAGCGGCTCTATAGCTATTCTACTAATTAATACTCTGGAACCTTATGGAGTTTACAGGCTGATTGCCACTATGTGAGCATTATAAAATTGGCGCTTAGCCCGCTTTTAAAGTAGGCCTGTTAAGGGACGAATGTGTCAATTCGTTTTGTTTTGCGCAATCCATTACCAATGTCTAAAGAACAAAATTTCGTTGCACTAAAAGTAAGAGTGATGCAGACGTGATTCGTTTATTAACCTCCTTACTATCGCGCAACGAAGGTGTTAATTACATGCAAATTGCTGGCATATTTGGATTATTTCGTTCTACATTCGCACTTCCTTTATCGCCTATTGTTCAGGTTTAATGTTGTACGGCGCGCAAAATATATATCTTGATTCCAATTTGCTGTTATTGTTGTATATTGTGTGGACTATTATTAATTAGCTGGTTTTTGTTCTTAATGGTTAGTTTTTATAATCAACTAGCGGATCTAACCGTTCTTTGAACAGATCAGAATACAGTGAAACCTCGGTTATTCGTTCTCCCGAGTTTCGTTTTCCCGCATATATCGTCTTTTGTCCATGGTCATAGCAAATGACTATGTAATCAATGTAAATAAAAACCACATTTATCGTTTGGCTTTTTATATTTTACCGAATTATTCGTTTTGACGGTCTTGATACCAATCGAAAGTTTAATAACACGGTTTTATTACAGCCGTTTCTTATTGTTTAATATCCGATTTAATGGGTGTAAATATGTATAAACCAGAAATGTGATCTCAAACTAAAGAGAATTTGCTCAATAATTTGGAAAATAGACGTTATTCTATTCAAAGTAATAATTCTTAGCGAACAAAAATTGTTGACTTTTTAAAAAAACTATAAATAAATCTATTTTCTCAATTGTTTTATATAATTTACGTATGTTTTAATATAATATGATAAAAAAATAAGTTTTCTTAACATGTAGTTGGTTATTTCTGTTTTTTTCATATTAGACCGCTATGATCGTTTTCCTGCGATAATCGTTTTTACAAACGGTCCCTACGAAAACGATAGATCGAGGTTTCACTGTAGATGGTTAGGAAAAAATAAACGTACCTTTTGACAGGCACGTTTTTGACATCTCCGTGAAAAGTTTCTACTCGGGCAAAAACTGACTTCCCGTGGGAATTACTAAAAAACCTTTCTTAGCAGATCCTACGACATGTAATTTCTGAGATTCCGTGAATAGGGATAATTGATAAGTCGTATTGGTATTATATATGGTGACCCTGCTAAGACGACCCATTTAAATTACAGCGTTATTAACAAAGTTAGAACAATAAAACTTGCAGCATTTACTCAGTACCTAAAGAGCTCCAAAACACTAGTAGTGTTTTGTCCTGCCGCACATAGTTTTTGCGCAAGCGCATTTGGATCCATAAAAGTGATGATGAAGATGAACTTTTTTTACATATTTTAAATCAGCAAGTAATTCTGCATATGGTATAAACATTTCTGCAAAAATATGGCGGATGGACGAAAAATATTTTTTATTATTGTTACTTTATTTACCAAGTTAGGGCAATGAAATTTCCAAAAATTAATTCTGCACATAAAGGGCTTAAAAACAATAACTTTTTGCTCTGTGTTATTTCATTTCAGCGCAAGGGCACATAACTTTTAAAAATACATAGTTTTCAAGGTGCTTTTATTATTAATTCTAATCCAAAGAATGATTATGCGTACAACGATACCAATATTGCAGCAAAAAATCTTGATTTTTTTTTATTTTATAGACTATGTCCACTTAACCGCCAGGCACGCATCTCTAGTTAATTTGTTTTCAGTTGCTCAGGCCAGTACATTTATTAAACGTAATAATAATTGAAAAAGCCTAAACATTTGATAGTTAGTATGTACATTCAGTTTCATATTAAATGTCACTCGTTTACTTCCATTTTCTGTACTAAATAAAATAATATTAATACAAACTATCACATTTTAAACTAAAACAAGAATTTTTTAAATGATATTATGAGTATTATACCACGAATTGACTGTGAACTGTGCTAGAAAGACAGTATTTGCCAAACGAAATTAATGACATTTATTATGGAAACAGGATGTTCGTAGTAAACAGCTGCTTACGAAACCAATTGAACGTGAAATAAAAGTAAATGAAAGAATGTGCCTGTTAATAAATAGCTAGTACCTTTTACACAATATTATAATTATTGATAAGCAAAAGAGCGTTTGTCATCCCACTAAGAGGAAATAAAGACTTCAGTATTTATCATTTATTTAATATCGGCCTGTTTCGGCATAATAGTCCACACCTTTAGAAAAGACGCCCTCAATGTGGCAATTGGTATATGAAATACCACGACATATTGTCATATATGCGCCAACAATGACAAATATCTTTAAATACAACAACAAACTTGTTACCAGAACGTAAGAGTAGAAAACGATACATTCTTATATAACCCTATTATACATAAATGTAATATTTACAATGACAAATTAGTATGTATTTACAACGACGAATTTATAATATTTACTTCTGGAAATCTTATTTTTAAAAACAGAGCATTTTAGATAATACCATTGAATATACTCTATATTCAATGATAATACTTTGCATGATTGATTGTAATAATGTTAATTCCTATAATTTAATATGAATGTTGTTTCTTATAAACTGTTTGAACTTTAATTTATAAATAAACTTACTTATTATTCTTTATATTGTTTCTACACTATTATTCAACCATAAATTAGTTTATGGCAAAATTTGTTTTTACGTTATGTAACATAGTAGGCACTATATTATTTGTAAAATGTATTTTTTGTCGGGGGTGCAATTGGTAGTTATAATCAAAAGTTCAGTTAATCTGGCAGATACCCTATACAAGTAAAGACCTGTATAGGGTATGTGTTGAATTAATTGTAACGTTGACTAGAATTATCCAGTATACCTCCGGCCATAAAGTGAAGAAATTTTTATTTTACTACAACAGAAGGAGAAAAATAAAAGTCGTCTAATATTCAAAATACATTATAATAAAATATAAATTCTGTAATACATTATATCAAACAACTACAAGTTATAAAATATTTTGACTGAAAATAGTATAGTATGCAATTTATATCAGTTATTGCGCCTGACAAAGGCATTCGTTCATACATTTCTATAAGTATTACATCAATGTTTTAAGGTAATCGTTTAGCTGTAACTGGGTCCAAAATTTTCGCCAGTGTTATAAAAATTTCCACATATGATTGTCATGTGGTACTAGGTGACCTACTAGTGCACAAAAATATCTTACAAAAGAGAGCATTTCAGAAGCTGAGAAATGATGTTTTCCCTTTTTCAAATCCGCCTCTTTAATTGTAGGTGGAGTATTACAATTTACAAATTTAAATGATGTAATTTTACTATTTAAAGTTTTCAAAGAAAATATTTGTATGTAATTAATGAAATAATTTAAAATCATGATGAAATCATCTTTTCAAACGCCTTCTAATAGGTCATGCATGCTATCGACTGAATAGTTTTTACAAATATGAAAATTTTGAACAGTATTAAAAATGCTATTTTCTTTAACACCGGTTTTAGAAGAATCTTGTGTTTTAACGCCTTGATTAAAATTAATTATGTTCTAAAATAACACAAAGTTTTCAATAATCCCAAATTGTCTCCAAGAATAAGTGCCAATTGAAAATATATAGTTTCCGATTTCTCTTGAATACTAAAATTTATTCCATTTTCCCTTAAATCTTTTAGTTCATCAACAAGCAATTTAAATATCCTTTCAGTGCTATAATGTTTAAAAACGTTGCTATTAGCATATATGAAAATATGTGTCTAAGAGAGGAACCGTATTCAGGAGGTAAACAAGGTAAGCTAAATTATACACCCCCAATTTTATTTTTACCAGCGTGCGATCCAAGTGGATTTCCTGTTCCAAACTTACCGAAGTAAATAAATAAAGGGATTATTATTTGATTATGTGAATTAAGAGGAAAATTTCATTTAGCTCCTTTAAAATAATGTTGTGATCATTGCTATTAGTGAAACTGAAGCACATAAAAAGTTGTTCGATGAGTGCAAAAACTTCACATACAATGTAGAAAATAGTAGAACGAGGAACGTATTTAACATTTGTTAATTTAGAAATAAATTGTATGATGTTCTTTTCCAATAAAACAGAACTATTAACGTAAATATTACTTTCTTCTGAATTATCTATAAATCTAAAAGTGTTCACGTTAACCTCTTGTTGACTATATTGATCTAATTTAACTGACAATGTTGAATTATTACGTTTTCCTTGCACCATGTGTTTTTTAATGACTTAATAGTTTGAAACGTTCTAAAACAATTAGCAAAGCCGCAATCAAAATTTTGTTCTTTATGAAAAATTTTGAAGTGCACTAAATATGCTGCTAATATATCATAAGAATTTTTACACACAGTGCAAAGAAGTCATCTTATCCTTCCTTTATTTTTGTAATATCTGCGTGTAAACTGTCAACCCCTATAAAAGTTTTATCACTTTTTGTAAAAATACAATAGACTTTTTGTTGGAGGAATGTCCAACATTGGATACATTGCTTCGGATATTCCAAATTTAATCCAAAATAACTTTTGAAACAAATGTCTACTGCCCCTTCAGGGGAAGGCAATGAATAAAATGTGTTTTCGACCTTCACCATATATTCCAAAGAGCTGGTCTTTACGAATGGATCGCTCACAATGATAATGAGGGGCTGATCTGAGAAGCTCAAAGTTTACAGCCTTTTCTGGCGACTTTCTAATTTCTCTCCAAGCTGGTGTTCATTCTGTAATTCAGCAAATAATTATATGTCAGTATGTGTCGGGAAACATATCAAATACAGTCTATGTATTATAATTTCATCAAAAAAATAATATTATTATAGGACAATTAGTTTAACAAGGAGAAATGTTTTATACTAAACTCAAAGATATTATAAACAAACATAAATCAATACTTACTCCAACTAATAGAATAAAAGAGTCCAGACTTTCTTACTTAGAAAACCGCAGACTATGGCGAACGGCGTTTGGAAATAATAATGGTAAAGTCAACAATGCTGCAATGGACTCCAGACCTGTATAAAAAATAATTTTGGCTATTCTTATAAGAATGTCCTTAATGTTCATATAAAAAAATTATGCAGAGGATAGCACTAATTTAATGAAAAGGCATTTGGAATTTTATAGTAATAATAAACTGAAACACTTACGTTCTTTAAATAGTTGTGACTGTTCAGATTTATTGAATTCATTAAATTTTAATAAACATTTTTCAATTAATGAACATTTTTTTCTTCTAGCTATGGTTAAAATGGATGAGCTCAAAAGGGTTGTTCATTGTAGAAAAAAGTTTTCACTTTTTGTCGCATGCTTGTTGTTAATGATTTAATGATCTAACATACATTTCAAGTCATTATCAAAAAGAAAAAGAAAGACCAAAAATCTATGCAAGATTCATCATTCTTAAAATCACATATTACCAAATTATATCCCAGTGGTTCCTTTAAGGCTTTAAATGTATTGAAATGTTCTTTTATTTTATAAACAGAATATATGTTTGCGGAAACAAGTTTGTCTGCCTCTACAGCTATCACGTGCACTTTATCTCAGTGAGGTTAAGCAAACTACAGAAAGAATAAAGTTGTATGATGTATAAAGATATTGTGTATGTAAATATTAGAATTAGTGGTTGTAACATTGCAACTAGAAAATTACTTACCACTCACCATTGTTGTAGATAATAACTGAAAGTATTCTTAACGACACACACTTCCTAAAAGCACAGAAGACTAAAATTCACCCAATAAAAATGATTGCACACGACCCTAAGTGGCTGTAAACTCAAATTGGTTATGCGCACCACTACAAATAATATTCCACACAACTACAAAGTTATAATATACAACGACGTAGTTGTATAGACCATGTTGATAGTTAGTATTAGAGTATGTACGCTTCTTTGTATAAATAGTGCTTAAAATGTGTATTATAGAGATAGGAAATATATTAATTTCAAATACTTTTAACGTCATGAGGTACAGATAAATTATATAATTTTCATACCATTTTCAGAAATGTATTAGTCGTAGCAATGGGATGGTTTACTATATAACAAGTAAACCTATTATCAACAAAATGAAGATACAATCTTCTAGTTCTAATACTGACGAGGTAGTACTACTAATGATTGATAGTTTTACTATTATGCATCATTATATTCTATATACACTGTAAGTTTTGTAGATTGGAATGGAACCTTTTCTATCAGTGTATATACTTCTAATGCACTCGACAGATTTCTTGTGCCTATCCCGTACACCCTTTCATGCCAGGTACGTCTAAGACAACCTTATACATACGCAAACGATGAAATTAATTTCATGAATAGAAATCATTCAATTAGACAGACGACAATTTCTCAGCCAGTCTTTAATAACTATCATTTCCAACAAAGACCAAACTACCAGCCAATGGCAAACCTAATGCATTTTAATAATAATTATCGACACAAAGTTAGACCAAATTTTCAATCGCAAGGATCTTTCCAAAGCACAACGCCCCGTCCATTACAAAATGCTTACACACAAAATTTCACCAAGCCGACGTCATTTAGACAACGTAATAAACCTGTCTGTTCAGACGACCCTTGCGCGCGAAGAAGACCACCCTGACTTTGAAATTAACGAAAACCCAGTACATGACGAACAATACGTATATCAAGAAGAAATTCGAGCAGAATCCCTATACAGAAAACTTAGAATTTTATTGATTGATTGATTGATTTATTGGCATGAAATATTACATACATAAGAATCACAAGCAGTTATTATGTTTTGAATTGGACAATTTACATAAAATTAAAAATTCCTATGCTGATCTTTTACAATGCTTAGATAATAACAAGTAATAAGTGCATTTGCCGACCTACAAAGTATGTACACAATGCACAATATTATACAATTGCTTATAATATGTAACGATAGCCAAACGGTAAGTGGCTCAGATGAGCAGAATACTGCTCCTCTGTTATTCTGCCACCACCAAAAATAAGGAAAAGAAGAGTGCGAGTTTGAAGAAGGAAGAAGTAGAAAATATAGCAGGAGAAGAATAAGACCTAGAGTAGAACACTTTAAAGAAAGGAGAAATAGACATAGAACAAAAAAGCAGGAGAATAAGACCTAGAATCACTCAAACAGAACAAGCCACTCTTCACATCAATACATCACCGACAGAATCAAAACACAAGCTGAACATGCATGTCTAGAGTCGCAGCTCACCCCTCAACATCAAAGTCCTAAGTGTCCGTCTAAATCCAGTAATTGAAAGTTTCTTTATGTACGCAGGAATCGCATTGAATATATTAGGAAAATTATATGAAACACATTTTTTGAAGATCTGTAATTTATGTGTAGGAATATCTATTAAGTCTCTCCTGCGTACGTTTATATTATGAACATCCGTGCGGAATTTAATTTTGTTGTATAAGTAAGGTGGAGTCTTAAAGTCAATAATCTTTTTGAACACGCATGCAGAATGAAGCCCAGGCGATGAGCCATACAGAGCCAACCAGTCTCATCAACCATATGTGAAATGTGACACCTCCTCCGAAGACCATGAATGATACGAAGGCACGAGTTCTGTACTCTTTGGATTCTATCACTATCATACTTATCAAGACACGGTCCATAAACCACATTACAGTAATTAAAATTTGACAAGATCAAACTGTCACATAATAACTGGTTTAGTTGTTTACCTACAAGGTAACGACTGGAATATAAGAACTTAAGCGTCGAATATGATTTCCGAATCAGAGAATTAATGTGTAAGGTAAATTTTAGGTCGGTGTCAATGATCACACCCAAATTCCTAGCTGAATTCACAATAGGCAGTCTATCATGTCCAACCACGACGTCAACTCCATCCACACATCGCTCCCTGGCCAGCCAATTCCCAAACAATAATACCGAACATTTTCGCGTGTTAATCCTCAAATTGTGACGCCACGACATATTAATGAGAGCCGATAAGTCCTCATTTATGAACTTCATGCCCTTCCCCAGGTCACGCTCATAGAAAGAGTAGTACAGTTGAGTATCATCGGCATATACATGGTAATTACAATATTACAAACAACCATACAAGCCAGACGTGTAAACAATGTATAATAATGGTCCCAAAATAGATCCCTGTGGCACCCCGGAGCAAACATACGCGAACTGAGACGACGCTTCACGCACCCTAACAGACTATCACCTCTTCCTAACATAATCGGAAAGCAAAGCTACGGCACCAGTTCCAAGGCCTATGTAGTGCAGTATAGCTATCAAGAGATTATGATTTATAGTATCAAAGGCCTTTGAATAGTCCAACAACACCAAGGCAGTAAGTTTACCACCGTCCACCGCTCGAATAATGTCATCAATTATGCTCAGGAGCGCCGAAGAACATCCAAACTCCTGTCGAAATTCTGATTGGACTTGTGGTAAAATAGAACTCTCAGTCAAGTGCTGCCCTAACCCAACAGCTAATATCCTCTCAAACACTTTCGAGAGGACAGGCAAGATGCAAATAGGTCGTAGGTCATCAAAGCTGCCAAGACTGTTAATCTTAGGAACAGGTTTAACAACAGCTTCCTTCCAACAAGCCGGATAGACACCAGCCCCTATACAACAATTCATAATATGTGTGAGAAAATGTGTTAATACAGGTAAGCAAAGCAAAATCATATCGACACCGATACCATCCGACCCAACTGCACCAGACTTAATCGAACGAAGGGCATCAAGCACGTTAATCTCATTAATTGTTGAAAATTCAAACTCCCCACACACATCCGGACTTAAATTAGATTAATAAAAATTTAATAAAATCCGATCAGGAGGAGCATCACTCAATACCGACAAAAAATGATCGTTTATCCCCTCCGCATCACACAGCGCATCCGGCAACTGCAAATCACTGTTACCTGAATGCACAGACAATTGCCTTAAAGATGACCAGAGAAGTCTAGAATTACTAGTTCGTGCAATAAAAGCAAGATATGTCTTTTTCTCATGGCGAATAGCAGTTGTGGTGTAGTTCCTTAATTGTTTATAATAATTCCAGTCACCTTCCAACCAAAAATCTGATATTATCTGTAATCCATGGAGTACTCGACTTTTTAAATGTAGTTTTTTTTAACGGAGCATGGTTATCAAATAAACGCAAAATGTTGGAGTTTAGAAATTGAACTATATCATCAACATTACCCAAATCTAGACTAATCTCCCATGGTACTGAACACAAATCATTCGCGAAGGAACTCTGGTCTAATCACCTTCGGCTGAGCGACATCAAGAGCAACACAACAAAAAATGAGAAAATGGTCAGCAATGCCATGCACAGCACGAACACCAAAGCTCCCAACCCGGGCATTCTCGTCCGTCAGTATAAAGTCAATTAATGTCGAGGAGTTATAACAACGCAATGGAAAATGAACAAAACGAAGAGGAAGTAAATTTTCAGGAGGTTTACACTTCGAATCCTGTAACATAGAGTATAAAATTCTTCCAAGATTACCTTACATTTTTATTCCTTCACTAAATGCTAAATTTTTGCTAATAACGTCATAATTTCAGTGGTTCACTATAGGTGAAACACGCTGTATATATAAAAGGCAAAACCCATTCATATAGTCATCAACGCACAGCCAAAACTGTATTATTGCAATTTTTCACAGATTGCGTTATATTCTGGAGGCAACTCCGCGGTGTCTTTCTTACTGTTTCATGTATTTATGTTTGTTTTTATGTGGAGCATTTCTAGGAGTAATCGGCTTTTGTTATTTCTTTCCATTTCTAATATTTTTGGTTTGTTAAAGTTGAAGGTGTGTTTATATTCGTGTGTTTGGATACAGAGAGCCGTGCTATTTGGTTTCCTATTTATATCTGACATATGTTGAATGATTCTATTGTTCAATTTCAACAGGGCGAAACGTCACAATATACACTCACATTTAAAGAATTAAATTGAGTTTTAATGCCTCTTTAACAAAGAGGAATCAACATAGTGGATTATCCTAAAACAACATTGCTACTACATATATTTTGACACTATTACCAATAAAAAATCAATCTT